>VUQI01018535.1:1129-28981 GCA_015106735.1 Paratilapia polleni | reverse complement strand
GGAAGGTGGAAAAAAAAAAAAAAAAAAAAAAAAAGGGGGGAAAAAAAAAAAAAAAAAAAAAAAAAAAAAAAAAGCTAGTGGCTATTTTTTTTAGAAGTGTGTGGAAATGGTCCGAGATGGTCATGATTGAGTGCCACTGGAGAATAGCAATAGTTCTGTTTCCCAGCTGTCGCCATTGCTTGTGTGTCTGGATGGATTTACAGTGAGGGAGTCCAGAGAGAGAGCGAGAGAGAGAGAAACAGAGAGAACGAGTGATAAGTCTGGGCTTCTGCACTGCTGCTGCTCGCTCAAGAGTGGGGGACATTCTCGAGCCCTCAATAGTTTATACAGACCATAAACATCTGGGCTCGCAGGCTGAGTAGGGAAAAAGGAGGTCTGGAGAACTCTCTCTCACTCTCTCTCTCTCTCTCTCTCTCTCTCTCTCTCCTCTTTCTCCCCTCACAACATTTTTATTGAGCTCCCCTTGCATTAGTTCTTTCTATTGGCAGATTATCACTGGTGCAGAGGGGCTCAACAGCCTGGCTCTGCGCCTTTTACCGTTTGCTGTCTGCTGTTAGCCACCATTACAGAGCCGTCTGCGGCTGCTCACTTGACTGCTGGGATTCAGCCACTTACCTTTGCAGGAATTTATGTATATATCACATTAGCATAAGTGGAAGTGGATAATAAGCACTTGCTATTCATGTAAACACTGAGATGAGCCCAGCTGTAATTGAAGCTAGATGTAGATAATAATTGTACTGTGCTTACAACCCAGTTGCCAGTTAAGAATGCTGATGTCGGCCAGTTCTGCATACCTTGGGTTATACTCGTTTTTTTTTATGTTAATGCTAATAATTTTAAATGAATTATATTTTTCCCATAATACCTTGGAATGGTAACTACATGATTAAGATTAGGGGAGGATTGGCATATGAACTATGGTTAGGGTATTGTTAAAACTAAGAATAGTGACTGAACATTTCTGAGACCCACTCAACTCACATTTTTCCAATCAGATATGGGAGTGCTGGATCCAGATTTCTTTAACTTTTCTAAATGGATAATTTGATTTTTACACCCACTTCATGCAGCAAATGATCAGATGTGTGGAGGTTTGTGAGGAGGTAGGGTTGGATTGATATGTTATAACTATTTATGGCCCTTTTTATGCCTATAAATACCTTCAAGGGGAGCCTGTCTAAAAGTGTTCACCATTAACACTTTTACTTTCCAATATGTAATGGCAAATTACATGCAACACTTTATTTTTAAGCACCCCTTGGAGTGTTGGCAGGAGATGGGATGTAATCTCGGTGTTAACCCCGCATACTTTTACCTCTTTTCCACCAACACGGTGCCTTTGTCTATAATCTAAAACCAGTCCCACATATTTTCACCAAAAAAGAACTGATGCTGATGGCATGGCACTACAAAATTGTCAGGCCCAAAGCTGGAACCACTGATATCAGTGGCTATGGGCTACTGCAAGAAATTCAATTTGCAGATGCAACCCGAAGATCGTGTCCGCCATGATTATCTTATAATGGAAAAAACTTCAGCTTCTGCTACGTAATGCTTAGTTCTCAAGCCTGTCGAAGCGTGGGCTGGTTCTGAAATGCACCAGGGCAGAACTGGCTCCACCCAAGCACCGGGACCAAAGCTGGAACTGCGTTGATGGAAAAGAGGTATTTGTCAGTCCATCAGTTCATGTCTGCCTCCATATAAAAAGCTTTTGTCTGTACAACACTGCTTGTACATTTGTTACTACCTGTTGGGCTGCTCCCTGTCTTACCAGGGGTTTAATAAAGAATTCATGTGACTCTTCAGGTTCGGTAGCTTGAGGCGATCTCGAAGTGTGGGCAGGAAATTCGATCTGTGCCCATCATAATACATAAGTTAATGAGAAGGGTTTTCTTTTTTCTTTTTTTCTTTAGTTACTTAAGTTACTTATGAACAATGTCCTTTTGAAAGTAGGGTCATAAGTTAAAAAACAATTACATGAGTTGTTTTAGAGGGCAATGAAGACTTGTGGAAAACTCAGAAATTTATCACTTACAATATGAAAGCCTGGTATAAAGGCAGGCAGTGGGCCTTGTCAGTGCAGCTTTATTCAATATAGCTAAATGGGATGGCTGAAGCCTACCCCCCCCAGGTGGCAAGGTGCCTAAAACAGGGTGACATGGACCCTGAGTTTGTTGACAAAGCTCAGACCACATGTTGAGGCAATGGTATCATATAGCTATACAGAATAAACAGTAAAGGGGGCCTGCTGGAGGTCCAACACAATGCTGTACAAGCCCTGAAAAATATCTATCAATATTATGGGCACGTCAGACAGGGCTTTTGCAAAACTGAACAGTCATAAGAAGGAGAGAAAAGAAAACTGTTTGTGGATGTTATGTAATCTTACAGACTCTGAGCAGATGTGATTGGAAATGGAGAGAGAGTGAGGGTCTTAAAGCCTGAACACTGGCCAGTCCTCCCACTGTGCTGTCAGATTACCGGGACATGTTTGTTTTCTGAGAGAGGAAAAGGCCATCCAAATAAATAGGCAGCACACCCAAGACTCTCTCCACCAAACCGTCAGCTGTGGTGTTTCTCTCCCTCTCTCACTCACTCACCCCTCCGCTCTCGCTCACTCTCTCCCATACAGCAGTCCTGAATTTCTCTGTGGGATGGTTTGAGGTTTTCTCAGCAATGCTGCCTGTTTGCCTGTCTGGGTCAGACCACATATGTGGCACACAGTAGGAAAAGGGTTAACAGCCCCTTCCTCCTTCCTCCATTCCCTCTCTGTTCCTCTTTCTCTTACACTTTCTCTCTCATTCCAAAGGCTCGTTTGCCCCTGCGCGCTTACACTCTGAGTGTGGAATTATTTTTGTATGGGGAGCTGCGTTTGATTGCCATGCAGGGACCCTTCCTCATACAATGGCTCCCCTGTTCTGAGGCCCCCATCTTTCTAAACTAGACCCAGAGCCTTGGGGGTGCCACCGAGTATAGGTGGAACTGGGAGGGGTGGGATGTTTGGAGGTTAGAATGCATTTGTGGAGCACCCCACACTTCCCCACAGCCACCCCCTAAAAAAAACCCCCCCAAAAAAACAGACCCCTAGTCTGCCACCACGGGCCCCAACCCACCACCATCATGTTAGGCAAGGACCTTGCATCAAATCTCAAGATCACAAACTTGCTGGATTTTTCATTTCCATTTGTACTTTAGCTCGTTTTCAGACTGCTCTGCACCAAAAAAAGGCACCGTCCCTACTCAGCAACTTGCCGTTGCTGGCTCAGTGCTAAATCTTGTCTACACTCTCCATGTAGTAACTGCTCTTGTGTTTTCTCTGTGCATTTTTGGGTCTGTTTTTCCACTCACTGATTTATGCCTGGGGGCAGCTAAAATTAAGAGAGCATTTTGGTGCCGCCCAGGGTGCCTGTGTAAGTGGAGGAATGCAGTGCAGAGTTCTGCTCCATAAGGTGAAGTGAACAGGCAGCCATAAGAGGACTCTTACCTCCCTGTCTTGCCTTATTGAGGGGTAGTGGTTGCACTTAAAATGGTGACATACTACTTTTCCCCCTAAATTTTAAAGGACCGACTGTGTGCCGGATTTGCTTTATTTAGGACTGGTGTTATTTGTCATGAATTATTTTCCTTTTTTTTTTTAATTTAAGAGCAATAGGAACAAAATTTAACAAATGAAAACGGTTATAAAGTGGTGTTTCATAGTAATTGAGCTGAACCTTCTACTGCCACCTGCTGGCAGTGGAAATCCTTTGAGCTTTTTGAGCTTTTTGTCACACAGACAAAATACTGAAAGCAAATGCAGCAAATTTACATTCAAATGAAAAGTCACACTACATCACATTCTGCAAGATAATTTATTCTAAACCAAACACTAGTAGTGCAGAACCTTACCAGTGCAAGAATATACTATTTAACATGTATACTTTTATTTACCAGGGGCTTTTATATAATGATTGTGAGAGTGAATCATTTTCTTATCTACTTTTCTTATGTTTTTTTTTTTAGGTGTTATTTATTTATCTTTATTTGTTAAAGTACATACGGATCTTAGTGCGCTCTTTTCTGTCCCATTGCAGGTAGCTCATCATTATCCTACAATACACCATCTCACACAGACCCATCGCCACGCCTGGCTGCCAAAGAGGGTAGGAAACTTTCACTTTTTATATTTTCTGTGCATCATTCTGTGTGTATTTTGGGTTGTTTTAGATGCTGTGTACTGAAAGAACAAGGTGAGAATGGCACAAACAAAGATAAAGGGGATAATGTAAGGCAAAAATGTAAAACGCCAAATTCTGATCAGTACCTGCCAGCTTCACATTTGGCACTTGGGACAAACACCTCTTTAAAATAAGAAAGCATTATGCAGTCGCTGATTGTTACTGACAAAGCTCTGGGCGAGTGCACCTTTTGTGTTGAGTCAAGCTGCTATTGCTATTTAGGACTGTTACCTGAATGCTGTGACAACACACAGCTCAGAGGGGAGTAACAGAACAGAGGTATGTTAACAACAAAACAAAAGAAGAGTGTTGATGAGTTCTTTCCATAGCAGCAGGAGCATGAACAGACTGCAAATGCAGTGATTATGGCAAAGAAGCTATTTGAATAAGGCTGTTTACTGGAAAGACAGGCATCACAGACAGGTGCAGAGGCAACAATGCATACGGTAAACATGGCAGAAAAGGCTGATTGGCTGCTTTAGACCAGAATGGAGTGGACAGATGTGTATGTGTGCGAGTCTCTGATGAGTGAAATAATGGCAGAAATTATGATAAGAGGTTAATGGAGACTAATTGTAAAATATGTGCTTGTGAAACTGTCATCGCTGCTGCCACTCCTTTTGGACACATCTCTTGGTGTTGAGCTTTTCTTTTGTGAAAATAACCATCATATATGTTATATGAAATCTCATTATAAAATCTCATCTTAATTCACAGTTTCATGTGCTAAAAATTGTTTTTAAACAAGAACAAAAATCAGTGACCTATTTGAGGTTCTTTCAGTTGTTTTGAACACAAATGAACTTAGATTTTTGATTAAATATTTTCGATGATGATGGTTTTTCAGCTATTTTATGTAACATTTGTGTTGATATAAACTTTATCAAACTTTAACTCACTTTATCAGGAGATTTACTGTGTTTGTTGGTGGTTAAGGGATGAATGTGTGACTAAAAACACTAATAAGAAGAGCTTTTTCTTTATGTGGGCTGCTTGGCAATTGTTTTTCACTAACATCTTAACCTGACAAAACTTAAAGGTTACAGTTAACTTACTGAATTTGCATTAGTAGTAATATATTTCTAATAAAGCAGAAGAGCAGTGGTCAAATGAGACCAGTTGTAGTTTTGCTAAGCTGGGTTTCTAAGAACAATGCTCCAAGCAGCTCAGGATGACTGTCCTTTTCCTCTTGATACCTTTTTAACTCTACAAACACTGTTGTGCTGACACAGCTCACTCAGGCGAAGGCTCTGTATCTGTTTTTTAAAAAAAAAAGAAAAGAAAGAAAAAAGCTACACATCCTTTATATAGGCTATATGGTGTCACCACCAGAGACGGGAGAAAAGACTGCAATAACAGTGATAGCCTTGCTCACAGGATGAGAGGCCCTATCGAGGCAGCAGCAGAGGAAATACTAAGTCTGATAAGTGTCAGAGAATGCCCTCTGCCGCTCTCTATCTGCCCCACTGGTGAGAGTTGTAGGACATGTATTTGTTCTCGCCCAGCTTCATACTAATAGACCAATGGGCAGGCCAGATAAGATTCTGCTCAGTCACCCCTGACCCTGGTCTTCCTGGTTCTCAGCTCCAGGTATTTGGACTGGCAGGAATAGAGGGTCACTCCCTTCAACAGCATTTCCCTTTCTCAAGAGGTGATTTCTATTATGGGCTCCTGTAACACTGACTCTGTCTCTAGTTGTGTCCTAAGATCCCAGCCTGGGGAAAAGACATCCATTGAAAACATGCTAACTTTTTGATATTAAGGAAATGCAACAATGCTTTTAGATTGCTGTCCAGCCAATTTAAAACTACTCACCCTAAAATTGCACAACTTATCCATGTTAAACACTCTTTTACAAAATGTTACTTTGGTGCAGAGTTTGTGACTCGACAATAAAAGGTGTGTTGCTTCAGGAGAAGTCTTTATCAGCATTTGCTCAGATCAGCACTGCCAGATGTTCCAGTTCATATTGCCTTTTGAGAGCAGTCAAATACCATACAGGCTCTTTGGGGTAGAGTAAGCACGAGCATACAGCAGGAGACAACCCTTAATCTGCCCCAGACTCTGTGGTGTAAAATGCAATGTTATGAATAAAAGAGAGCATATAAAACACGGAATGCAGCAGCTATGAAAGGGCTTGTGTGTGTGGATGTGTGTGTGGCTCTCTCAAAGTCTGTGTCTACTATTTGCCTGCTGATCGACTTGTAAGTGTGGGTTCCTGCATTTCTTAGTGCAGCATATATTACAGTATGCATTTGCATTTCTTTTGGGTGTGGATTGTGTTATTCATGAGTGCGAGAGTTATAGGGAGTTGCTGGGAGTTATATCATACACTGTGTGGTTATTACATGTAAACATCTACAGCTACAGTTGTGGACTACTTTTTTGCCTGTTTTTTTGTTTCTTTTCTCCTTTCTGGTTTCTGTTCTATTAGTGCTGCCATGAAATATTGAAATGTGCTAAGCGTACTCATATTCTCCCCCTGCTGCTGAATAAGGAAAGATGATTCACCTTTGTGAATATATGTATTTTGCTGCCAAGTCAAAGGCAAAAGAGTTTGAAATGTGCATAGATTGCACTTTGATAAATATAATGAAAGATAAAGTCCGGTCTTTGAAATCCAAACACTTAAAGTTAACAGTGCTGCTAAGATGTTCTCAGTTTTTTTCCTCAGATGGTTTTCTGTTCCAGTTCACCCACTGTCTCCTCACTGTGTCTAACTCCTGTACTTTGCCATCATTCTCCTCCTCTTATGGCTCCATCCTCACACAGATGGCTTTTAAAGCACCTGTATTATGGGTATTAAAAAAGTTTACCCTGTCTGGGTCTCTCTCCTTGGCTCAAGCCCTGGGTTAAAAACAGTCCACAGCTTGACTCTTTCCTTCTCCTCTCATTCTCTGTCTCACCCCCTCTGCTCAGTTGCTCTTTCTTTCTCTCCCAGCCTGTCTCTCTCTGTCTTTCTTCTTCACTCTGTCTCTGCCTCTCTCTCCCTCTCTGTCTAGCACTCGGGCCTTGTTTTGACTAACTGGTCCTGCAGTTGAAGTCTCCCAGGAGCGTGCACCACACCCGAGACCAGAGTGGAAACTGGCTCAAGTCGCAGTCAGAGTGAGGCCTGGAAAAATGAAGGCAGGAGGGGGTGGGGAGGGGATGAGGCGGCTCTGTGTGTGCACATTTGAGTCTGTGTTTGCGTGGTTGGCTTCCAACGGGTACCCCCCCAACCACTGTGCATTGTGCATCTGCCACTTCTTCCTTCTTCTGCATGTTCACTCCAACTTTCCTGACTTTCACTCAATCCACTTAGCCTAAAAACTAATGGACAGTAATGGTGAAAAGTTTAATTAGGCGTGCTTGCTGAGATTTTTGACTTTTTTTTTTTTTTTTTGGTAAAAAGGAAAATTATTTTGGAGGTAGATGCTGCCAACCACTCAGGATATCTTAGGACAGTGACGTGCACGTATAATCGAGCATCTCCTCTCTTCCACAGCAGACAGTAGCTGGGTTTGTGGCCATTGTTTTCTTTCCAAATTCCAAAGTTGTGTTTTGTCTGACTCAGTTTTTTTTTCATTATTTTTCTGTCCCAATTTTCTTCTTCTCTGCTTTCTCTTTTGTGGCTCTTTCATGCACTTACTCTCTCCAGCTTCCATCTTAATATGTCTGCTTCTCAGTCTGCCTTTGTGCGATTTCTTCACTTTCTCTCTCATCTCTCTCATTCATCTGTGCCTCTCCCCCACCATCTCCTAAACCCTCTCTGCACGTAGATGGAGGTAACCCCATCGTGTTTTTTTCGGGGTGGTGGTGGAGGGACTGGCGGTGAGTAGAGGGGAAAAAAAGGCCAGTAAAACAAAGAGAGGTTGTCTGCAGGCGAAGCAGGCAGGAAACGCAAGTCTCTCAGGACTCTCCCCCAGTCACTGCTCCTTGGCTATCCTGCCAGCCCACACCAGATTGAACCTGACAGCCCCGTTGAGCCACGGCAGCCCGCTTGTTATTTATCCCTCCTTCCCCTCTTTTTGTCTTTCTCTCTAATATACTCTCCTTTTTTTTTATTCATTTGCTCATGTTCTAAATTATTTTTTGTTGCAAGCTCATATCTGTTGTTTAGCCTCATAACTATATTCCTCTACAGAGTCACAGAGACAGGAACAACCTCTCTTGTTTGCAGATAGTAACGAGTCCTTTGCTGAAGCATTTTAGGTTAAAAGTTGAAATGACAGAACGTAGTGAAGAGAACAAGAGGTCCCTGAGCAGCAGGAAGTTTTCCCATTAGAGGATATTTTGCTAGTAAGGGAAGGGAAAATCAGGCAACAAAACATCCACTGAAAGTAGCACAAGACACGTAACTGAGTTTGAAGTTTCCTTCTTTACATTTTTACAGTGAATGATAAAATTTGTTTTAAAAAAACAGCAAAACTTGGGAAGCATTGGTTGCAGTTAGATTAGAAAATAGGGGTTAAACTGTGCTTAAGGGAAATAATTATTTGATTTTTGAATATTTTATCACCGTTTATTATAAGGAAACCAAGATGTTAACATATTGTGGTCCACTGGAGGGCAGTGCTGCACAGCATGTAGAAATGCCTGTCTATGTAGGGAAGCTGATGATGCATTTGATGTCACTGGTTGTTTTTCTAGTTGGCCATATGAGGTAATATGAGTCAAGATGGTACTCAAAATAATCACCATGTATTTTCAAACACATTATAAAAGCCAGGCACATTTATAATAAGTAACTGGAGAAGTGTTTTCCATAAGTAAAATCTACAGACTTTAAACAAATGCAGGAAATTACACTGAAGTGAATTCAATAGTTTTATTTTTTTTAAATAATTGATATTTTGTAAGCATTTGACAAAATGGACATTACAGTAAATCTGAAAACATATCAATCTTCATGTCTGAGTGCTCACACTGATAGTTGTTGCTCTTTAATTGCTTTAATTCCTGCTTACATGCTTCATATATACAGGAGCTGTATTCACAAAGCATCCTGAAGCTAAAAGTGTCTCATAAATGACTCAGTAAGGACAGCCTCCTACAAATGTGTGTGTGTGTTTATTAAAGAATTACAGCAGTCTAACAGAAGTTATAGGTACTCCGGTAGACTCGTGAGTTTTTTTTTATTTTTTATTTCCACATCAATCTGGTTTCTGTAGAACTACTCAATAAATGTATGAGATACAGTGCTTAACAAATTTATTAGACCACCTCTCATAAAAACGAGAAAGACCATCCGGCATCACGAAGTGCTTTAATGTGGACTCTTTCCTTTTCAGTGAGTTCTCGACGTTTTTACCATTTTGAACAGGAGCGAGGAATTTCAAGCTGAATTCACGTTTTTATATCCAAATTTGAGCCGGCGCACTGGACTTCTCTGAGAAGTCAGAAATTAATCAAGCAAAACATTCAACTACTAAAACTAAATTTTTTGTTCAGAATGCAAGTAAATAACTGTAATTTGGCATCTTAATCACAAAATAATAATGTGCTTTACTTTTTTTTCCTGCCTTTTTGTAAAACAGTAAATTTGAAAATTCACGGATAACAACAATAATTATATTTTAGCATTAAAAATATCATTTTAATTAAAGAGCTTGCACATACTGGTGGATTAAACATTACAGAAACATAAAAAATGATTTTGGTAATTACCAATACTGTTAATTTAGGGCAGCTGTAGCATAAGCCTTACATTGGGTGGTGGTCTAATAAATTTGTTAAGCACTGTATCTATGTACCTTTCTCACATTTTTTGTATTATTATTGTTGTGTGTTTTCTGAACATGGTGTGAATAACTTCATTCCTATTGTGTCACTTTAATCAGCATAGGAGTTGTCGCAGTTCATTATAAAAACCAGCCCACAGTGACCTTTCAAATAGGTCTGAAAAGGATCTTAGTTTACCATTGAGACTCTTAGTGGCAAAACAAGCACTTATCAGTACAGCAACTAATTAATTAAACAAGGAATTCCAGCTTCAAAGTTTGATCGCCAATAAGCCTTCTTCTTAAAGATGTAGCCCACACTGATGGGAAATGGAACTGACCTCTTGACCTTCTAACAGCTTGCTACTTCCTACAACATCCTCTGTCATCACCATTACACTGTCTCTATCTGCTGCCCTCTGGGAACAACACTGCTGGCAAAAAAGTTTGCAGATCATGATAATGCCGTGAATAGCATGTTGAACAGAACACAGTGTGAAGCATATCTGGCCACAGTGCTCATCATATTTTCCCTGTGTTCTGACAATTGTTTGAACTGAACCATAATAATACAAACCATCAAGGGTGCTGGCCAGGTGTACTCTGACTATACAAGGGTGTTCACTGGCAGAGGAACGATACAGCCTCTGTTTTATCTGTTTGTGTCAGAGTGATTGATTGTTACTGGAAGCTATCCATCTTCACACCCGGTGAGTTTGAACCACAGACACACACAGCAGGTAGAACCCATGGAAACTGGGCCAGTTTGGCTGTTTGTCAAGGTTTCATGAAAGCCGCATGTGTGGGGAGAGGGGATGATAGTGGATATCATGTGCATGTATTGTCTTTGTGTGTGTCTCTGTTGTACGTTAATTTGCATCAGTCCCTTTCATTTGTGGTTGGAGTGTTGCAAGCTGTTTAACCAACTGTATTCTCTGTAAAAGATTGTGCCATCTACATTTTAACCACCACAGCAAGCCAAACAAAACCACATTACCATGTCCAGATATCCTGTGAAGAACATTTTAACGATGTTTTGATGGATTTATTAATGCCCTAACTGTTGACCGTCTGTAATTGTTAGGATTGGCTCACACACAATGGTATTTTATAAACTCTACTTAGCCTATTAGAAAAAAGTAACCATAAACTATTTTTTAATCAAACTTTATCTCTCCTTCTGTCTTTGTTAGAACCTTCATATGATGCTGTACGGCGGACAGGGTGGTCCAACAACATGCACAGTGGCAAAGGTGAGAACACATAAATCATCAATAGATGTATATATATATATATATATATATATATATATATATGTGTGTGTGTGTGTGTGTGTGTGTATGTATATATATATATATATTTTTTTTTTTTTTCTTTGAGTGGCAGCATGATTTGACATTATCCCAAACGTGGTGAGCCTAATCATTTGTTATGTGGTGGAAGTTAAACAATTTGCAAACCATTAAATGTAAGTCTGCAGCACACCACGAGCTGCTTCAGCATCCACAGAGTCTAGACATGTGGGACAGACTCCTAAAGATCACACAGGCAAAAGAAGCCGGTCCAACCACCAGCTACTGCCTTATTTACTTTGGACTACTGCTGACATACTTTTAAGATGTGTAGCTTGATTATCTCCAGCCACCCCACTGATATTTTCTCTCAGCTTTTTTATGTATCTGTCTCTTGTCCCCCCCACTTATTGCATTTCTCTCTACAGGCTCACCAGTGGTTACTCAAAATGTGACCAAGTCCACTGAGCAGCCCAGACCTCAACCAGGTACCGGCTTACTTGGTTCTTTTTTTTGACCTACTTAATATAAGCGCAGAGTGAAATCGGATTCATTAGCATAGATATCAGCTTCTCTTTGTGCCAGTTGTTTTGACAGATGTTTTTCTCTTTCTGTTAATAGTCAAGACAGTGAAGCAAAATTACTCTGTGTTTATAATAGAATTGTATTATCTATTCTAAGATCCTGATATTTGTGCTCTTTGTGTTTGTTTGCCTGATTGATTCTACTAAAGCCTCTTTTTAAAGCCTCCAGCTTTAAGCAAATTGTTTGCTCACTTTTACACAACAAGTGTGATTGTTTCTTCTGCTCACTTCATTATCTAGATGGAGAACAAAGCATTAACGAGCAAACTTTACCATGTAATGTTCACTTGCTTTGTTTGCATATTTAGTTTTATTTAGTCAATTTGAAATATAATATTGTGATAAAAAGTTATAAAATAAATAATTTTTGCAGTTGTTGCAGAATTATATTTGCTTGATTAATTCATTTTCAGTCATGTATGTCTTTCATAAATTAGCATGAGCCACTTATTGTTATTTCACCCCAACAGTTGTTGTAAGGACTCATAAAGCTCTCCTTTTGCCCACAGATCCTTACCAGATTCTGGGTCCCACCAGTAGTCGCCTAGCCAACCCAGGTAAGTTTCTCAGCACAGTCAGTTTAAACTTCATCAGCTGCAAAGACACAGTTTCTCGAAAAGCTTTGAACGGCGCTGAATGGATCTAACTGGTCCTAGTTGGATGAGAAAGCATCTGTGCCTGAACGAGACTTGTATTTGTGTCCACCATTAGGTTCAGGTCAGATCCAACTGTGGCAGTTCCTCCTGGAGCTCTTGTCTGACAGTGCCAATGCGGGCTGCATCACTTGGGAGGGCACCAACGGCGAGTTCAAGATGACAGATCCGGATGAGGTGGCACGGCGCTGGGGCGAGCGCAAGAGCAAGCCCAACATGAACTACGATAAGCTGAGCCGTGCGCTGCGCTACTACTATGACAAAAATATCATGACCAAGGTGCACGGCAAACGCTACGCCTACAAGTTCGACTTCCATGGCATTGCTCAGGCGCTGCAACCGCACCCGACCGAGTCCTCTATGTATAAATACCCCTCGGACCTAGCCTATGTGCCTTCCTACCACCCCCACCAGCAGAAGGTCAACTTTGTATCCCCGCACCCTCCATCCATGCCAGTCACCTCCTCCAATTTCTTTGGACCCACTGCTCAGTACTGGAGCTCACCCACTGCAGGCATCTACCCCAACCCAAATGTTCCTCGCCATCCTAACACGCATGTGCCATCTCACCTGGGCAGTTATTATTAAAACCATCCTTTCTGATCATCCACCACCCATGAACCACCCCTATCCCCCAACATTTGCTGACCTGCACTCTCAATGACACCAAACCAATGAAGACTGAATTGATAGAGGTATTTTGTCCTCTGAAGAAATTTGATCCAAGATGAAGGATGATTAAATTGAAGGAGTTTTGGGGTTTTTTTGGGGGGGAGGGGAGTTTTGTATGATTATATAAATAACTGGATGCTATGGTCCAAAAATGGAATACTACTTACCTTTAAACGACTAGCAACTGTTTTTTGTTTTTTTTGTTGTTTTTTTTTGTTTGTTTGTTTGTTTGTTTGGGGGGTTTTTTTTATGTTTGAAGGACATGCATCTGACTTTCATGTGCCTTTTCCATCTTCCTGAAATTTGCACCTGCAGTAGCTCCTAGCAGGTGTTCCAAAACCTTCCTAAACCAAAGCCAGAAGACAGGAGATGAACCCAAATCTGTCTGCCTCCTTGTCCCTTTACAGTACCAGACATGGGCCTATTACTTATGGGTCTCAATAAACATCCTTCTCAGTATGTACCTTGTCCTGTAAAGCATCTACCTTTTCCATTCACCTAAAGCCTTGTCAGGATTTCTTATTCCCACTACATCTAGCCTTCTGTTTTGACTGTCTATTTTTTATTTTTTTTGTCTGTTAATCTGCATCTTTTCGTGTGTGTGTGTGTGTGTGTGTGTGTGTGTGGAGAAGCTTCTGGAATTCGCTGGACAAGAAGGAGCTCTCATTGAGATGGACTTTTCTCAGCACTGAATAAAATTTGGCAACTGGAATATGCCATTCAATATGCCATTTAATTTATCCTCCAAACTGGAAGGCTAGAGAAGAGTTGAATGCAGTAGAGGGAAGCGCTGTATGTTTTGCTGACTTGGGTCAACTCAGTTGCTTAAAATGTTTTCTGTGTGTTGTATGTGGAGTCTGAGAGAGGCTAAGTGTTGACTCAATTGTGCTGGGAAAGCTGAGTCGAGATATAATTGCAGTAATTTGTAACAGTAATTCAACCTAGGTCAGATGTTTTCAGTGGGCCACACATTAGGCTATTACATGTTTGCCATGTTGTTGCGTTTCAGCCATGCCATTTCCAGATGTGTTGTTGCTCAACCGTGTCAGTATTAATGTGAATGTCTTCTGGTTTGTGAAATTTTTAAAAGGGATACCCTTTGGCAAAAATCAAAATTTGTCAGAAGTATTCATTTTTAAAAAAAAAAAAAATATTTGATGGAGAAATGAATTCCTTCACACTTGAGATCATGACTATAGAACATGAACGTGCCTTTTTGCAGATGTGGTCGTGTTGATGTGTAGATGTTATCATTTGGTGGCTATTTATTTTCTACCCAAATTGTCTTAAATATTCTTCTATTTTGAATATGTGCTGTCCTGAAAATCCTGCCAAGCTTTAACTGCTGATTTTTACCATATTTTGTCTGTTAATTAAAGATGAGACAGCACTTCATCTTAAAATGCACACAATCAATTATCGCACCACAAATCTGACAATTTTTGATTTTGAAGTGGACTCTGACAGTAAAGGCTGCCGTGGTGTCTCTTTACTCTTTTGTAGGCCAGTCACGACCATATAGGTCAGCACAGAGATGTGGCTAAGCAGTAAGTCATGTTAATAGACAGTTAAGTTGCATTTATACCAGGGCTGGATCCTAATTTGAGAGCAACATGTGTGTTTGAATGTTAGTTTCTCACTGATCTTAAAGCCCAGCTAAATGCACATGAATCTCAAGTCAGGATTTCTTTATCATATTGTAAGAGGACATATCCATCTTCAGGTGTTCAAAGCTGTTAATATCGGAAGTATTCCTTTAACGTAACTGAAAATGGACACTTGAATATAAATTACTTGTGGCTTAGTAGTTTGTCAAAGAACAAATCCAATAAAGTATGACGAGATGAAACAAAGAAATCCTCAGATTCGCAAGCGCTGTGCGTTTGTCAGACCTATTTTGTATTATTTTATAAGCATCAGTCAACTAGGCATTAAAGCAACTTACTGTATAAATTATGCAGAGTTATTTTCATATGTGACACAGTATTAAAAGTCAAGAGAATTAATACGAGTTGACCTCGGTCAAAAATGCAAAACTTTTAAGTCCATTTCTGCTAAGTAGTTTGTTAAGCCTTTTAAGCGTTTTTATATCTGTACATTTGGGCAATACATTTTACCATTTTGTTTTCTTGTTATTGTTATTATTTCTTAATTTGGTTATAAAATCCTAAGTGCCATTAGGTGTAAACAATATTTTCTTGTATTCCCAAAACCACGAATGCCTGCTTGAATCATAACCCAATGGCCAGGGATTCCTTTACTATATATGCAACATGTGATAATGATAGCTTGTCTCCATTGTCAGCCACTTTTCATGCCAAATTACAGATTTTCAGGTATTTTATGCAAAATAATACCATCAGTGTTATTATCCACAAGCAATTTCTTCTGAAGGGAACTTGTAATTTGTAGCATAAAGAAATTATTCTAATGTACCCTTATTGTTCATGTTTCACAAGCATTATCAATGAAAAGGGATCTGTGCTACTTCATATATGCAATGTATTTTGGATATCAAATATATATATAGTGTATATTTTACAATTAACCAGTGTATTATTGTTATTATTGTCATTCCTGCAATGTATGAAGTAATAATTTTGAAAAAGGGCTTTTGTATAGGAAAATGTGACAAAATAAATGTTTTTACCTCTCAAGTAATGCTCTGTTGCCTTTCTGTGGTTTTACCAGAATGTTAGCACTGATAAAAAGCAAGGAACAAAGAACACCACATCTTTAAAAGTACAGTAGTACAATCTTGACAGTAGCTTGAATATTTGCACAATACTTCTCTGTTGAGTTAGGGCTGAAAATGAATCCTTCTAAAGTCTGTGACAGCTATTTACACACATTTTGAAAGTGTATTATTCCTCAGCCGATTTGTCTCTGTAACATAACGGTAGTATGTTGCATTTGTTTATTATTGTGAACTCTCATTGGCCACTTTATTAGGTAACTACTCATTATTTCAAATATTTAATCAACTAGTCACATAGCAGCAACTCAGTGCACTTAGGCAAGTAAACATGGTCAAGATGACCTGCTGAAGTTCAAACTGAGCATCAGAATGGGGAAGAAAGGAGACTTTGAACGTGGCATGGTTGGTGGTGCCAGACGAGCTTGTCTGAGTATTTCAGTGAGTGGCAGTACTCTGGGCGTAAAAGCCTTGTTGAAGGCAGAGCTCAGAAGTGAATGGCCAGACTGCTTCAAGGTGACAGGAAGGCAACAGTAACTCAAATAACCACTTGTTACAGCCAAGATAGAAGAGCATCTCTGAACGAACAACACGTCAAACCTTGAAGCAGTTTCATGCTAGCATACTGTATGTGGTGCTGTTTCTCCAAATAGAGAGTTTTGGTTTCATGTTCAGAACCTGCAGGCGAAGTAAAGACCGGTAAGTTTTCAGCTGTCATCTCTCAAGCCCTTACACTAGTTTATGTTTTTTGTCCCTGTTTGCTGTCACAACTTTACTTTGTGTACAGCTGAAAAGCCACAACAGAGGTTGGCACCTGTCATTGTGTTGCTATGACCTTTTTGATCACAAGTTCTTGTATGACGCTTTGATTCGTTCAGACGGACAGTAGAAATAGTAAAACAGCACACACTTTGTATTTTGAATGTAAAAAATAATCTTTATTATTGTATTTTCCCCCTGAGATGGAATACAAATACAAACACAATTTAAGTTTCATACTGTTGGCACTGGTTCATGCGGCTTGATTTTTCCTGAGAACTTTGTTCTCTTACAAAAGAAAAAGGAAAAACACACACACATACACATACACACAAAATTACATCAGCCAGTATTTGAAAAGACCTCTGCCGACACCCACATCTTTGCTAGTGCCTCAGTATCTGAATAGTTAAGCATACTCTAATGGTTCCAGTCCAGGTATCAATTGGTGTACAACAACATACGGTAGCATGGCTTATTGAACAGCCACTTTATTTTTTTTCTCACCAAGGACACTTTTATGGCCCCCAACACTGGTAACTCCAAGCTTCATCATCTTGTATGACCTGGCCTTCTTTTTGAAAACAGGCTTTTGGTCAGCAGACAGTGGCAGGTGTGATTTTATATACAAATAGTTCACAGTAACTGTACAGAAATGATGATGTCTTTTTTTTAAAAATCTGTCTTAAACACAAAAGACTTGCAAATAAGTAGATTTCTTTACTTCATATTTAAATGCTACATAATGTGCTGGCGTCATTAGGTAACCCACTCGCCTGTACCACCTGTTTGTCTTTCATCATTGAGTTCATCATTGACAGGTGCAAACCTCTACCAGTCTCACTTTCTGTTGCTTGTCCATGTCTCCACCCCTCACATTTTGGTGACATTTGGGGGATCATTGATTTCTATCACCTCAAAGCCGTGGTTGTCATGTCCCACCAAGGAGTGGTGATGATGACCCTTAATGTTGTGGAAACAGTAGGAACAGTGTGCAGTGGCCACTGGCACCACTTTGGAGAAGTTGGAGAAATCTACTCTGTACTTGCCCTCCTTGCTTCTTGAGATGATGGGCAAGAAGCTGTAGCCCCACATGATCTCCTGAGGAATATAGGAGGTGCGCACTTGGCAGGAAGAGCTTGTAGACTCTGCTGTGCCATCTAGGAAGACAACCAGCTCAAAGTCTTGCTTGTGGAGTGTGTCCACTGCTATCTCGAAGAAGGGGCTGCTCTTGTCAATTATGTGATAGAGAGTGAGAGGACATATAAAGAAGAGGTTGTCCTTCCCAGCATCCACCATAAAATCAATGTTCACCTGATTCATGATTATTGTCTCTCCATCTGGTGTGGTTGTTGTTCTCAGGAGCTTACCATAGATCTGGCTTCCAATCATCAGGGTCTTGCGCAGGTTGGCCACTCTGATTGACAGGCAAAGAGAACCATTTCTGGGGCTGATCACAGCCATTGAACTAAATGTGATGGTTTTGGCCCTCTTTTTAGGTAAGGAGATTTTGGCCAGGATAACTCCACACATGAAGCTCTCGATAACTGCTCCGACGAGGGCCTGGATGACGACAAGGGCTACAGCACCTGGGCAGAAAGGTGTGAGCGCACGGACACCATACCCAATAGTGGTCTGGGTTTCAAGAGAGTAGAGGAATGCTGAGGTGAGTCCTGCAACATTGATAATACATGGAGTGTGATTTGAAGGGGGGTTTTGCCATATCAGGTCTCCATTATTGCGAGCAATCCAGTACCACAGCAGGCCGAAAATGAACCAGCTAAGGGTGAAAGCTGCAGTGAAAAAGAAGAGGACAAAACGCCACCGGATTTCCACAAAGGTGGTCCAGAAGTCGGCCAGGAAGGCGAAGTGTTTGCTGTACTTGATGTTTCCATATTCAATGTTGCAGCGACCATCTTTGGTGACTAGTCTGGCCTTGCGACTCCTTCTTTCGGACAGGTAGTCCTGGATTCTTTTGCTCATGGATCCACACATTTTTTTTGAGCCAGCAACCTAAAATACAATAAAACAGGAAACTATATAATATAGATGCACAACATGTAAGTACATAACAACAAATCATAATGCAGTTGACAGAGCAAAGATATTCATAAAAACAAAACGTTAATGACAAAAAGAAGGCTTTGCACACACAGACACACACAGACACACACAGACACACACACACACACACACACACACACACACACATATATATATATATATATATATTTATTTTTTATTTTATTTTTTTTAATTGGTATATAATTTCAGTTCCAAATTGAATTTAAAACCTTATGACTTAAAAAAATAATTACATAACTGTGTTTTAGGTGTTGAATACTGATATCAAAAGACAAATACATTACTCTAAATATGCAACAATATTTCAAACTTAAAGAGGTATTTCAGTATAAAATAGCCCATTTTATATTTCCAGTTAGGACATGTCCTACTTCTAGATACACTGTTGTTTCTGTTTTCCTGCTTCAAATATTTCACTCCTTGTTCCATGGTTATATAGCTAAGTCTTACTGTAAACTCCCTATGCACAGTCTCACATGTTCCAAGCTTCCCTGTCCCACAGTAGATTTAATCATCACTAAAAGCCTGTAGTCCTGGGTGAATGCAGCTCTGCAGTGGAGACCTGACATTAATGACTAACAAAAGTTTCCACTGAAGCACATAACACATAAGTGCTCCAAATAAACCAAATAATTTGGGAACTTTGGTCCTACGCAAGTGTCCAAACACAAGGATCATCTTTGTTTGCTGAGTTTCAATGTAGCATAACTTAACGTGGCATTAAAATAATTTGAGCAAACGCGGCCAGAAGAGCAGGAGCTCACAGACATAACAATCTCTGACTTTATTCAAGCTTTTAGTTCTCTCGTAAGTCTGGTGCTTGGTGGATGGTAACTGGCAGTATTGGCTTTACAGAGGTTTCCAAATAAGTATGGCCTCTGTTCTTGCCAAGTCATGCAAACAGCCATTTGGATCATGCTGTGCTTGTTAGCGAGTGTGAAATAGGACAAAAAAGTCAGTGCAGTGAGTTTATGTTTTTGTTTGCAGCCCTCAAAGCTCAAATCATGTCATTTTGCCAAAAGAAATCTGATAATTACACTGCGTTGCTTGTTGGCAAGCTTTAATCCTTTTGGAAGTAGACCTAGTCATTTCACACCTAATCATTACGTCAGCATGTCTTCATGCTGTAACAAGATATGTGCTGAAGTAATTTCAAGTTATTGTTGGATATTTCTTTTCTGTAAAACTACTTTGACCTTTGACCTATGCGGCATTGCATATTGAGAAGAGTATAACTACTGTTTATTCACATTGCATACTATGAGAAGTATAGTTACTGTATATTCAATAATCATTAGTTAATCTGTATGTTTATTGTATTATGTTATACCAAAAGTAAGCACTGGAAAGTAATCAGTACTGGAGTATCACAATAGATTAGCACTATAGGACACTTTAATTTATTTCTTATATATATTGTCTCACTCATTTAAAGGTAATTTGTTCATCTCAGTACATGGAGAAATTTTCAGAGCACAATGTTTTAAGCATCTGCACCAGTGGAGTGATCTGTGTGTGTGTATATGGACACCGGCCAAGGGAGCTAGTTCATGAGCTAATTGGATGAGAAAAGGACGGTCCCTAAAATAATTGGGCGAACACATGGGAGAGCCTAGGTCCTTCAAAAGGGAATGTTTTAACAAGGAAATGATATATTGAAGTCTTGAAAGTGGTAAACAGAAAACTGGAGAATACTGGTTTTTGAAGCTGAACACCTACTGGGGTGAAATCATGAGTGGAAATTTACCGTATAGGTGGGCAGTATGTAGATGGGCGGATAAGATTTTGCGTATTTTGCTGCAGTGCAGTAGAAAACAACTAGATTCACAACTGAAAATGGAAAATAGGAAGAGACTCTTGAGGTGCATCCACATAGTTTTAAATGTATATTAAGATTGCTTTAAGTTTAACATTTAAACCATAATAACAAGTATATTTAAAGTCAAGTCAAGTTTTATTTATATTAGTAATTCATTTTGCAAAGTAATCACAACATGTGTAAATTGTTGTATTTTGTATTTTTACTTTAAAAAGACATTTTTAAAGCCCTCAGGTGCTATATTTAATACTGCTTGTTTCAGCAGTTGTTGCTGTGATTGCAATGTTACAGCTACTGTAAAATACGTGTTTTACTTCACTTTTTTCTTAAAGCTAACCCTGTAAAATTCAAAATTGGGTATGTTTTCTCTCTAATATATAAATAAATACACTAGAAACAAACCAAAAACAGGTGGTAAGTAGTGAAGTAATATCGTTAAATTTCCTTAATTGCAGTGAAAATGTACACATGAAAATAAATATTTTTAAAATAAAAGACTTGATATAAACTCACCCAGGTGAAAAGTTCACATCAAAAAGTCGATGAATTTCAGTCTTCTCTTCTCCGTCTCTCTTTCTTGTTTACAGCTGATTGAGACAGTTTTGGTGTGTCCTCCTCTTATGCCTGCTGCGTGGCTTTATATTGTCCTGTCCCAATGTGCTGCAATCACCCAGGTGATGTTTACGCCCACAGAAATATCAAGTGCCCCTCCACCCGCCAAAGACACGTGGAAACACATATACATGCACGCACGCACACACACACACACACACACACACCCGCACACACCCGCACACACCCGCACACACTCACACACACACACACACAGGTTTGAATAAGTTCTGTTTACTCTACAGATGCCTGGCACCAAGGGCCAAGCTGACCTTTATGCATCACACTCACACAAAGAGTTGCCCTAAATTCACAGTTAGTTGTTTCCGATTTAAAAATTGCAGCTTTTGTGCAGTTGCCCTGACACTAAGAAAATTAGCCAAGTAATTGTTGACACCACACATGTGTCTTGTTTTCTGGATGCTGATGACGAACATACTGTGCAGCATTATTTACTGTAAACTGTATATACACACACAATTTTATTGACAGTTTAGGGGAAATCCTTTCTTTTTTTTGGTGGCTAATGTTTCACCCTATGAAGGCAGTGTAACCATTCAGTGCCTTACATTACCTTAACATGTAGCCTAAGTATTCATGATTAAGTCCTGCACTTCCCCAAAAATGACCACCATGAGAATATGATTAACACACTGGAGGGGTAGTGTTGTAACTGTCAATCTGTTCACCTTCCCATCGTTACCACAACTACTGGGCTGCATTGTGATGAAATATGGGAACACATACAACCTAAATACATGATGGTGTGGAACAAAAGCTGCAAAGATTAAAAGGGAAGATGCTCTAGATTCAAAAGATAACTCTCAGGGGTCAGTCAGGAACCAAATTATTTCATGAGTTGAAAAACTTCTAAATGCAAAGAGGCAATTTGCCCTCTTTTGTCCTTTTATTTCAGGCAAAAGGCCTGTGAATAGCCAACAGACCACACAGCTCTACTGTTTGCTGGGCTGGTTTAGCAACTTAAGAACAGTGGAGACTGTATTTAATTTAAAGCAATGAAATCTTAGACAATTACTGCCACTAATGTGTGATGACGCAACCACAGAAGATATGTCAGGTGCATTAACAAGAATTATCAACAGAACCAATCAAAAAGAACCTGCAACAAGTTATTTTTTGTCAGCTATAGAAAGTTAAATTTTAGTGGCCTTACAGTAGTATTGTAGTACATTTAGTAATGTGCATACTAACCATGGGGCAACATGCCACATTAGTGTAATTGTGTAATATCACCAGCATGTATTACAAATGCAAGCAAAATAGTCCAAATATGTAGAAGAAATGGTATACTTTACATATGTGACAAAGGCTTAGACATGAATTTATTCACTGCTGCAGTTCAAACTTTGGCTGATTTATGCTGATCTCGATATTTGTCTTTTTTTCCCTTCTTTCTTTTGAATGATACAGAATCATAACTCTGCTCTATTCACTGGTTAACTATTTGACTATTTGTCTCACAGCAATAGGAAACAATAACAGTTGATGTTGGGATTAACTAAAACACTCAAATGAACGGTGCTGGTTTCTGTATCAGCATCAACCTTTGGGAGAAGAGGTTTGTCATTCATTCATCATTATATTATATATGTTGATGGTAGCTATAAAAAACAGTCTTTGATAAAAATGGAGCTGTGTCTACACTCTGCCACTCACATGCTGGTATAATTAAAGTGGTAATAGACAACCCACCCAACCTCCAGTAACCCAACCCATCCCCACTTGTCGACGCCCTGCCGACAGCTGATGCTACAAAGACAGGATCGGTTTCATTTTACAATACCAGTTTGCACAATCAAGTCTTTATTATCCCGGAAAGTTCTGGAGCTGTTGGCAGACCAGTCAGCAACCGGTCTATACCATGATGGTTTCTTTATATAGCCACTACATTGTGCAATCTTTTGGTTGTTTTTTGGGTTTTTTTTTCCCCATAACAATAAATTAAAGCCCCCCCCCAAAAAAAGTAAAAAGGGCTGTTTGCCTGTTAAAATACTATTAATCCATGCAGGTTTGTCATATTTTAAAACAAAGTTGACTAAATAATAATACTCATAATTGCTACCCCTTTCATACTAGATTATACAATGACTGTTTTTATACTTTTGCTGAAGTGGCAGCTGTGGAAGCATTATGTTCTCATATTGTCTATATGTCCATCCCAGTCTTGTGAACACAACTAACAGAAGCAACTCAGGGGGATGTCTTCAAATTTGCAAGAAATATTTGCCCAAAATTGAGGATGCAACTGATTAAAAGTTAGTGATCAGTGTGACCTCACACAAAAAAAAGACCATAAACAATGTTAATGTTAAACATTCAACATGTTTTTTTCATCCTTTGAGGCTCACTTTACTCTTTGTGTTTCCCCTTGCACTTCAACAGTCTGGTTAGGTTAGCCGCTTTCTTTTTAGATTCAATTTTTTTTTGTTCTATTTCAGTCAGAATTAATTGTGAAAGCAGGCTTGAGCACTGGGCTAAAACCCTTTAATTAATACTGGTGTGAATAAAATAAGGCCGTTTTTTTCTTTCTGACATGTGACCAAGATGAGATTCAGCAACACTCAAAAGGATTTAATATTCACTCTGTGGCTTAATATTCTATGATTTCTCTGTATTGAACTGAATATGTCTATACTTCGGAGATGATGTTGGCTGTATGTGAGTGTGAGAGAGTGTGAGAAAAGGAGAGTGAGGGGGTTGTACACCAATGGCAGCCATTTTGCTGGGTCATCATGTCACTGTGCATTCATATTCCATATCCATCATTCTGAGAGTAAAAATGGCAAATAGCTAAATGCCAAGCATTGCAATGTGCTTGTCAAGCACTTTCCTCTTGTTTTAATACAAATAAAAGCTACAAAGCTTTTCTTGGAAGATTTCTGTGTACTTAACTGACCTTTTTTCAGGATGCATTTTTGCATGTTTTTCTGGAAAATTTTAAGAAGTGTAGGAGCACAACATGAAGTGTTGTGCTTATCTTTGAATCTTTGCATCCAGTATTGGGCACAATGTCCATATCAATAGAAGGCGAGCACTACAGCTGTCTGTCAGGTCTCACCGAGAATAAGGAACATAAGAGCTGGCCTGCAGCTACAAGATTTTCCGCTACAAGTCTTTGGGAAGCATTGGTTGTTCACTAACTATTGGGTTTCATCATAATGAACTACTGCATCTTTAACTATGGCATTTTTCATGCCACAATCGGTCTTTAATATTAAGATAAGCAATTTCTTCTTCAGCAGATGGCTGGGATGTGACTGCAGTATGTTGGCAATGAAGCATAAGATTAACAGCATGGCATGAACATAAAGTACAGTCGAATTAGATGTGTTACACAGGGCTGCAGGGGAAAACCTTTGACTTTATTTGTGTCTTTTGTTTCTTTCATGCCATGGTGCAATTCTGTTTAGCCAGTATGGATGATGAACTGGTATATGAATACTATAACACCCCAAGTACTTTTGTGTATAATAACTAATCTTTTTTTTTTAATTCTTTTTATTAATTTGTTTATTTTGTGAAAACATAACTTAAGTCTTCTCTTTCACACCTGCTTTTAGTTTTTAGTGCAGTGGGTCCTTCAGGTTGACCGACTCTGGAAGCGATTTAGCAGAAGATTTGCAGACTAAGACACAGAGTGCTGTGGCTTGATTTTTTTGTCTTACTGAACATTTCTAGTTTGTAATATAGAACAAGGAAATTATTTAAGTAAGTTCCAGAAATTACAAAACATTCAAACAAATAGCAACGCATTTAGATGTTATGCATTGTTTATAATTTTGTTTTTGCACAGCCATTTTCAGGAGTTAAAAGGAACAGTTTTCTACTTTGTTACACATACGTGATTTAATTGATTTATACAGTAAAATGAACCAGCAGTCCCTATATGAGGACATAATACTTGTCTTCAAAGAAAGTGCTCAGTTCTTACACTCAATAGGTCCCACTAATCCTAAATAGTGAGGCAATGAGCACAAAATCGAAGCTCAGTTCTTCAGTAAGCTATGGCGTCATATGATGTGTTCACAGGGATCACATAGTCTATGTGGTTTTGTCCTCCACTTAATATTCTCAGGTCACACATGTTCTTGCCTCCCTGTCATACACCCACCGTTCAAAGGACTTCAGCTTGAATTAGTAGCCACATAGCCTGAATAATTAACTCAATGAAGAGAAAAGAAAATACAAAACCCCTTTTTATAAGCTTAAAATCACTTCTCTCATTCACAGTTTTTTTCTCACCCCACCACTCTGCTGTGACACACTCAGAGGCATGAGAGGAATGAGAACAAATTAAATTTTGTACAATGTAAAATGACACCGGGTGTCAAAATCCACAAGAGAATGCTGAACTATTGTTCCACTCAAGCAATTATGCTTTTTCTCAGTGGTGGATACTGTGCAGCTGTTATATCACGTTCAGTGCATTTTCACAGTTCTTTATCCTTCTTTTATGAATACTTAATTACTTTTTGTATTTCAAAGACTGATACTATCCAAATGAAAAGAAGGATTCCTGTGTTACCAAGGCTGTTTTCTGCACAGTGGTTATAACAACAGCACTTGCCTGCATATGAAAGTTTCGCACCGCTAGAGGAGAAGGTGTCTCTAAACCTGCATAATAAATGTTTCACTTGGATGTCTCAAAATCCTTTTGCCAGCAGGGATGTAAGAACACAACCTGGCAGTTGTTCCCTGCAGACAATATTTTCAAACACATAGCCATTAGAGGAGGAAGTTGATCTGAAGCGTGGGTGCCGACCCTATTTGACATTGATAGCCTTGGACTGACGTTCCGCATAGCAATAGGGAAATCAGCCAGTGGGCATTAACTTTTTTTTTTTTTTTCCAGTTCTAATCTTTTGGGTTTTGGAGGTTTCCCAGTTTCAGTTTTATTAAAAATAATTTAAGTTGAAATTTTTTTTTAATATATCTCCACGTAAGTATGGATAACCATTCATATAGTAATTGCTTGCTTTTAATTCAGTTAAACATTCCCTCACCATAAACACTCCTAAAGAAATAAACATTCTTCTTTATTTTCATCATAATGAAAAATGCTGTATGTGTTTTCTCAAGATCAAAATCCCTGATGTCTAAACTGAGCAGGACACATCAATCCTGAGAAATGTACAAGATTTCCCTTTGGCCTTAAAGTGAACATTTCACAAGATAAACAGCAAAGTTCTGTAAATACATTTTGAGCTTGTTGATTTGAGGTTTTGATTTTATGGAAGGAAGCAAGCTGAAAATCTGCATGGATAGCTTGGTCAGAGGTCACAGGTTGCATCAGCCACTAGA
The DNA here is from genome assembly GCA_015106735.1 of Paratilapia polleni. Taxonomy (NCBI): domain Eukaryota; kingdom Metazoa; phylum Chordata; class Actinopteri; order Cichliformes; family Cichlidae; genus Paratilapia; species Paratilapia polleni. Next base: position 2,569 of record VUQI01018535.1, on the reverse strand, counting down.
AACAGACCAGTACTGAAATGCAGCTTCAATCGGAGACCAAACAGCACAAAAATGGCTGTTTCTTCATTACAGCTTTTACATTACAGCAAAGATTTCTAATATCTTAGATTTCATATATAATGTACAATAGTATGTTCAGAGGAGCAGTCAGGATATAAAGATACCTCTGCTTGCAACAGCTGAACTTCTTACAGAGCAGCAGTAAGAGAATAATTGCTATACCCCTTACCTCCACACCGTGTCACTGTGTCTGGGCAATGCAGTGGTGCCTATAGGCAAGGATCACTCACTTTCTGTTCTCCCAGTTAAAAATGTAAAACAGCAATAGAGCATTTGTGATTTTAGCAAAAATGGACACAATGTACTCAACATAAAGATTGTTCTTGCAGTATGAATATACCCTCCTCGCATACATCTGGCTACACATAAAGACCCAAGTAGCAGTAATAACTGATATAATTCATAACTTTAAGCACCTTGAGGTGACTGTTGTTGTGATTTGGCACTATATAAATAAAATTTAATTGAACTGAATTAATACAGTTAAGACACTTAGAAATTTCTCATCTACTGTGAAATATAATTATTTAAGGCCAGCCATTGTTATCATATTGTCAATAAAAATATGTCCAGTAAGCCAGTGAGAAGCAGTCCAAGCTTTGTAGCTGATTTATGTCAGACCTCCTTGACAGAATTAATATAAAAATAATATTTCTAAATTATTTATTCAGACATAACAAGCACAGTGCACTGATTTAGACTTCACACTAACATAATCCATAACTTAAATGCTGAAAGATGTATGTATTCCTTAAAGTTAAGCTTCCCTTTAAACAATATTCTATAAATAAAAAAGTTCCAGTAGTATAGAACAGCTACTGCTACTCATTTTTTTTTTCTCTAATGATGTTTTTGACCAGTCAGTATGTTAAGAATACTGAGTATGCTGAATTTACTTAAGTGTAAGCTTTAGCAGCACAGATTGTTTAATAATTTACACATATTTTCCAATCAAAACATCTTTCTTCTCCATCCATTGACCGGTTTTCCAAATTCTGGCCTACAGCTCTGCTGTCTGTGTAGACAACTGGATGAGAACGTCGGTATTTTAGATATGACCATATAGCAGTACACCTCAGAATAGCTTCAAGCTTTAAAGTTCAGAATTTCTGCTTAACTATTCCGTGCTCTCTGTTATGCCCGTCTACTGGTATATTTTTCGTGGTTGGCCTCTGATTTCCATTCGTCCTTCTTTGTGTTCTGGGCTGATAGTAACAATGCAGTTCATCGTTGTGCCATAAGCTCTGACAAGAGGATCAATCAGAGCTAATGAAGCCTAGGAGGAGGTGGGAGAAGGATAAGAGGGATGGAGCTGAAGGGGGAGTTGATGGGGAAAGTGAGTATGGAAGGGATTGGGGGGGGGGGGGTGGGGGGTGCAAA
>VUQI01018528.1:14042-27190 GCA_015106735.1 Paratilapia polleni | reverse complement strand
AATTTTTTTTTTTTTTTTTCCCCCCCCCCCCCCCCCGCCCTTTTCTTGACCCCCTCTGTGCTAACCCATTTAAAAAAAAAAGAAAATCCTGCTCAGGATGGTTCTGTCTGTTGCTGTTTGTTTGCCTGTGGGCTGTGACACTGTATGAAATTTGTATTTGTAAAGTGCATGCATGACTGCACGTCTGTGACGATGACTGCTTTCCTTCAGCTGATAGAGCGCGCAGGCCGTGCAGCGGACGATGAAAAGGTGGAGCAGAAGATGGCTGAGAGCTGGGAGGAGTTGAGTTTGGTCTCTGCTTCCCCAACACTCATCAGGAAGGGGATAGAGGGCGTGGTGATGAAGCATGTCGCCAAGGCAACCAGACAGCAGAAAGGTATTTGAGCGACTGAAAGTGGACAGACACAAATACACAGAACTTACACTGTATGTATTCTAATCATTATTCTAGCCTTCTGTTATTTTATGGCAGCTGTTCTCTATTCCACTCAGCTGATCTCTGCCAACAACCTCAGATGCTGGAGGTGCAGTCCAAACCGGAGTCAAAGTCCAAGAGGCTCCAGCTGTGTGCCCTGACTTTGCAGGTACACTCTGATGCTTCACCTTTGAGCTCTTGAAGAGAGAGAGATTATGCATTCAGTGTCAGCAGCTGCTCTGTAAGACCTCTGCTTGCTGTTGGCTCATTCATGTATGCATATGCAGCATGTTTTGTAAAGTGCAGTGCTTAGGGGATACATATTTATTATGCACTAGTTAGGTTGCACAGAGCCCCAAGAGCCCTGCCAGTTCAAAGTACAGTGTGTGCTGGGCAAGTGGAAGATACAGAAGAAGTCAAACAAGCATGACACTGCTTTGAGGTATTGTGCTTTTTGCTTATCCACGTAAGCAAAAAGATCATTTCTTCAGCTGTGCCTTTATAACTCATGATGTGATCATTTAAACTTTAGGAGTTCCCTTGAATGATGCACATAAATAAACATGTACCAGATGTCTGAATAATGGAAAGATTATTAAAAGAGTCAGATTTTAAACCATATGATCTGTTTAGGAGCGTCTACAGCAGTACTACCACACAAGGGCGGTGCTTGCTCCACAGGAGGTGCAGAGGGCTCAGTCTGTGGCTCTGGACATCTGCACTGAGATCCAGGGCTTTCTGCACAGCCGTCACCCAGACATGCCTCTGGGAGAAATGCGCATTGGAGGCTCTCTGCTGGACGACCTGCAGGTACACACAACACAAACTACATTTCCTTTCCAGCTGGTGGAGAACTTGCTTCTCGTTTTGTATAGCACGGTGTTGGAACTATTTCCATGTGTGGGTCTGTAGGTGGTCAGTGCAGACCATGCGTGCCTGCTGGTGCCTCTACAGCTGGAGTCTTCCCTGTGGCGTCTCATCCCGGGAGAGGAGACGCTGCTCACACACCCTCTGCACTGGATGGTACGACGGATCAATCTAGAGTATTTTCCCAAAGGACGCAGCTACTGGGACAGGTGATCACCATGCATTGTTATGTCAGCATTGAATCAAACAGATGTGTAGTATATTAATATTGTATATTGACCTCTACTTTGTTTCTAACCTGTTTAAAAACAAAATGACTAGAGTTTGTATTTTGAGGTGAGGCGGAGTCACAGCTAAAGGTGTGAAACAGAAGTCTCTCCTTGTGTCTTGCAGGTACTTGGTGGGCGGTTATCTGTCTGCAGAAGCTGTTGTGAACATGTTCAATAAGGCTGTCATGGAAACTGTGAACTGGCCATCAATCAGCAGCACTTTGGACTGTAACGTCAGACCTGTACCAGGAGGACCAGACCTGAGACTGGAGATCAGGTGTGTGTCTATGCTCGATTTCTGATTTGCTGTTATGTTATATTTAATAATCCACTGCTGACATTATTTAACTAGTACATGAATAATCAGAGCAGTCTGACATTGCATACTAAGGCACACACCATGCCTGAACTGAGCTCCTGGATCCAGAAGGATATCTTGATCTGGATTAGTCTGTGACATTTCCTTGAGAACATCAAGACAATGTATTACAGATTTCTTATTTCAGGCTGATATATAAACTTGTGACGATATTATACAAAATGTTCCATTACCTCAAAATGATAGTCTTTCAAAAAATTCTTGTATCCAGAACCGTTTTGATACAGATTCCTTTTAAATTAGGACAAGCCTCACCTCTAGTAAAATTTTCATTCAAATCTAAGTTTTTGAGTAGTCTCACAAACATACTGACAAACTGAATCAGTTCTATCAGTTTTTTAATATAAAGTGCAAACACTACAATTCAGAATGATATCAGTAAAGTCATAAAAGTGGTGAATTTTCTGTATTAAGATGCTGCATGTGTCTTTGATTAGTGACAGACTCACAATGAAACTCCTCTTTATTGTGCTATGTTACCAGTATGTAAAATACATAAATAAATGTTTAGTTAATCTAACAGTGGTAGGTAAAACATCAGAAGAAGCTCCACTGGTCTTACTTGAATACCTAGAATGTTTGTGCATGTTGAAATAACAGTCCTCTCTCCTGTTGTAATGCTGCAGGCCAGGAAATGTAATGGAGGAGGTAGAGAGCGACCATCAGCCTCTGTTTATCTCCATGTTGCCTCTGCTGAGTGAGGGGGACGTGGTTCTGACCGCTCAGCCCGAGCTCACCACTCCCTGGGTGAACGCCTGGCACCTCTCTCTCTACCCGTGGGAGACTCAACGTCTGGCTCGGCTCGACACAGCCGACAATGGCTACCGCAGACACAACCTTAAAATCCTCAAAGCTGTGTGCAGACTGAACCCCGCCCTGCGACCGCTCAAAGCCGCCCCGCTGGCCAATCTCATCCTGCACCTCAGTGACAGCGAGAGCGACTGGTCCGAGACCAGCCTGGACGTGAGATTCCAGCAGTGTATCACAGAGCTGATCGGCTACCTCGAGCAAGGGGCGCTGCACAGTTACTTCAAACCAGCTGTCAATCTGCTGAGCAGCTTATCAGAGGACCAGGTGGACCAGATGGGCTTCATGCTCTACTGTGCTGTGTCAGAGCCTGAAATACTGCTCATTTAACTCTCTGCACACCAGCAGTATTTCACTTTTCTCATGCAGAGATCCAAGGAATAATCTTATCCATGATGTGTGGTTTATGGCTCCTTGTCTAGCTCCTCCATCTTACTCTGACACAAATGAAAAGGGTATAGTGGCTGTGGCATAATGGCAGGCACCATGGTTTGATGTCTTTGCTCGTGGAGGAGACGCTACAAGGAGGCTGCAGATTTGTCAATCACGCTAAACAAGGCACTCTGAGGAAGACGGGCAAAGAGTTGACAAAATATTTGTCAAAATGTCTGAAACGGTGTGTCAGACCTTTAAGTTTGTGTGGTATTTTTCACAATTATACAGCTCAATATATCAACAGCAGAAGAGGAGTATGGCTTGTTTCTTTATCCTCTAATGGTGTGTGCCCTGTATCATCTTCATAAATCCTTTAAATATTCTATCTATGCAGAACAATAACAACGTGATGAAAACCACCAGCTGTTGCTGCACTATCCAGTGTATCTGAGTCAGGCTTATTTAATTAAATGTGTACATTTAATTATATTGAGGTTTGAAGTGCTGAGCATTTTTCTTCGTCTTGTTTTGTCGTCTGTTGCCAATCCTTTCTGGGTGAACTAACCCTTTAAATTATGCTTTCCTAATAATTTTATGCAGTAGGTTTTTGAATACAGAGTGAATGTGGTGGGGATATTTCAGTGTGCTTTGATGGGTGTAAGAGAAATTGTTTGTGAATGAACAGTAAAACTGCAAATAAAAATGAAAAGCTTTTTTTTTTAGATTCCTGCTAAGATGCAGTTCTGTTGCAGTGTTTTACGTTTATGCACCTATTGAGGTGTGAATTTCATATGGGTAATGGGGCCACCTGAAACCATTAGCATAAGCAACTTGTTAGATTTCTGGCAGTTTTCTTACAGTATATTCATTCATTCAGCTGTGAGCACTGAAGTTACACCCACCTGTTGTTCGAGGGGCAGCCAATCAGAAGAAAGTTGGCTTAAAGGTAGGGTGGCCTTAAAGGATAAGGATAAACCCAGAATAAGATAAATGAGGATTATTTTGAACAGTGAATTATGCAAAGCTACTCTAGTAGAGTCCAGCAGTAAAAATATGGAGCTGGAAGTGAGCATAACAGGTGTACTTTAAACTAATCTGACATGCTCTCATGTTAAAAAAACAAAACACTTCAGCTATTGAGGTTTCTGCAGGTTGAGCTACTTTAGACAAATTAAGTGGGGATTCTCTGTTTTGAAGGTAGTATTTCTAATCTGAGAAGGTGCAGATTTCTACTCTGAGTATATATAATTTTCTAAACCTAATGTACCACTGTGTGTTATGTTCTGTGTTCACGTTCAGCTGTGTTTTTGTGTTGGGTGTAGTTGGTGGTGCTGCTGAATTAATTGTAATAATAATAAAAAACTTTATTTGTGTAGCACCTTTAAAAACAGTTTACAAAGTGCTTTGACTGGCAGGCAAAAGCAGAATACTCAGGGTAAATCCATACAGAGAGACGATCCAACAAATACAATACAAAAAAAAGTACTGCATTATTATGTAGGCATGTTATTAAGTTTCCTCCCATTAAAATAAATGGGATGAACAGAAAAATAAAAACAATTCAGCACCACAAGCCGTCTCCCCAAGAGCGACCACAGTGTTAAATTAGCACTTCTGTACTGACCACACACCAGTCATTATAGACCTCACGAAGGCAGGAGTTTATTTTGTAACTTGTACTTGGCCGTAGTTGCTCTTTGAGTTGAAACCAGTGACCGGAAGTGTTCATTAGTTCGAGTCTGACTTCACTCCGGACCTCCAGCCGGGCTTCACATTAAAAGCGCCCCTTTCACACCTCCAGTAACGGGAGCGTCTGTGCCCCGCGGTTAAATAATGTGCGTAGAGGCTCCAGTTTGCCGGTCGAATATGTGACAGCGAGGCTCATGTTTAGGCTGAAAGTTAGCTTGCTAAGTGCGAAAAAAAAAAAAAAAAAGAGGAACAGATATCCCGGGACAAAGGTTAGCTAACCGTGTGACTGGAGCCCGCAGGGAACTTTCGCTTCTCCGTTAACTTTTCTCTGCTGCCTCTTCTGGAAACAGTGCTTGTTTACGCTAAGGAAGTAGTTGGTAGGATCCTCCTTGAAGTTTCACTCTGGTTCACCTTCAGTATCGTTATCGTTTCGTTGCTGAAAACTACTGCGCAACAGGTTTTCAACTCCTGGGTTGTTGTTGCGTCCCGCTTGAACAGCTGACTCACGGACTGAAGGCCGGGCAGCACCGGGACATGGCGGTGTGTGAGCTCGAAGTCCACTCTTCCTCCGCCGCCGAGTAGATCAAAGCGCTTCGCTGATACACCCCAATGAGCTGACCCTTCACCGTGTGAAGATGATCGGGTCACCGGACCTGCTGGCATTCACCGGCATGGAGGGCTTTGGGGAAGACGAAGAGGAGCGGGAGGCTCAGGTTCTACCTGAGGAGCTCTGTGTCCCACTTTTCCCCTCTTCTCACCCCTGGAGCACAGCAGCACGGTTTCACAGAGACTTCATATTGGTGGCTGAATTCTCAGAGCAGGTGTGTCTTCTTCATTCAGACAAACATTAATGTGGTACTCTCTGTGACAGCAGTCAGTTTAAAGGGGTAAATGTGTTTTTTCCTTATTTTCAGTCATATATATACTGTTAGCATGATAGATGCTCATATTGGACATGGGAGAAGTTAGTCGGAAGTTTCAAATGATGAGGTCAGTAGGCCTGCAGGTAATCCCTGTGAGCTTTAGACTGCTCCAAATGCTCATTTCATACAGTGTATGTATGGCCTTTATGATGCAATAGAGCGGGGGGATAGCCTCAACATGGTCATATGAGCCCCATCTGCTATGCAATCCTTTGTTTGTGAAGGGCAGCCAATCAGAAGAGGAGCTAAAAGACTTCCTTCAAGGGATGAACTGAGGGGCTGCACCCAGTATAGGATAATTAAAGATTATTTTGAACTGTGAATTATGCAAAGCTATTCTAACAAGGTTTGACAGTAAAAATATGGAGCTTGTAAGGACCCAAATAGGATACCCAAAATCCAAAGTTACCCATAAGGGCCCTTATTTTACTGATCTCCTCCTGAAACCAATAGGTGTTGAAGTAATGCAAAGCAGATCTGCTAAGGATCATATATTAAAAAATATTTTTAAAAAAATCATGTTAAAAACTGCATTAACAAATTCCCAGAAGAAAGCTAAAAACACTTTAGGCCTGGGATCGAAAGTGTGTGCATAGGTATTACAATAATATAAAATGACTTGAAATATAATTGTTCTGCATTTTCTGCAGCATAACCATCTGGTTCCAGTATGAACAATGTTTTAACCCAACAACATTCACACATGTGATTACTTTTGCTTTTATGCGTTTTATATTTACTTCCTTAACTTTAGCAATTCATCAAAGTTCAAAGAAGTCAGGGAATCAGGATACGTATATTCATTTGTATCTTTTATTGCTGTTTTCAAGATACATATGTGTAGTTGTAACTGTTGCAGTGGATAGTGAGTTGACATTTATTCATTCAGGAAGTCTCTTTGAGATCAAGATCTCTTTTTAAGACATAGCTGTTGAAGAAATAACAGAAAATACTCTTGACAGGACTTCAAGTCAGTTACACAAAGGATCGGTCTGACAGGTAAAGCTTGGCCCAAATGGGGTCATGCAACAGGACAATGATCGCAAACACAGCAGCAAATCTACAACAGAATGGCTGAAAAAGAAAAGAATCAAGGTGTTGCAATGACCCAGTTAAAGTCCAGACCCAAGCAACGTTGTAAAGAAGAGTGGGCCAAAATCCCTGCACAATGATGTGAGAGACTGATAAAGTCACACAGAAAATGATTACTTCATGTTATTGCTGCTAAGGTGGTTCTACAAGCTACTGAATCATGGGATGTACTTAGTTTGTCACAGGACTGCATAGAGTCCTGTGACAAACTTTCTTTTTCACATGACTGTAAGTGTCTTTTTTAGGGACATTTTACTCATTTGATTTAAGGGTCTAACAGCAGAGGGTGTGGGATGGTTTATAGGTAGTCAAAGCCCCCCGAGTCAAGTTTGTGATATTAGGCTACATAAATGAATCCATTATTAAATACAGATTAGTGATTGTTTTGATCACATCTCTACAAACCTCTGCTCTGTGTCTCCAGGTGGGTCCAACGCCTGTGCTGACAATACCAGACGACCTCAGAGTTATCGGATCGTTTGACCTCAACCACTTCTCTGTTCGCATCATGTCTGTGGACTACCAGGCGGCCGGCCCCGGCCACACCCCTCCATCATCCCCTGGCCCCCGACTCAACTTCAGCGAGGACTCCAAAGTAATCCTGGGAGATTCAGCAGCGGATGTGTTTGCATATGTTCATCACCTGACCCTGTATGACCTGGAAGCTCGGGGGATGGTGCGTCCTTTCTGCATGGCCTATGTGTGCTCAGACCAGATGAAGCTGATGGAGAACTTTTCCGAACTATCGACAAGCTTCTCTGAGGCGGCCGAGAGCCTCAAGACGGGAAACAGACAAGCGTTTTCCATTGAGCTGCAGAGAAAACTACAAGAGCTCGAGTAAGATCAGTCCTTTCTAACTTGATTAAACTGGACAGTTTCTGCTCTTTGGTTTCGATACTTGAGCACAATCAGTTCGAAATGCACTACTACATTAAAGCAGAGTCTTTAATTTGAGAAGATCAACATCAGAGAGAGAGAGAGAGAAAATGCATCAACATCTATCTCAATGATGGAAAGGGGAAGCTGTAAAAGAGGAAGAGGTCATGAGCTATCTCATCTATCAAACAGGATACTACTTATGCTTCAGATCCGCCCTGTGTGGCTGCCTGTTTATTTGGCACACTGGCATTTAATGATGATTTCACGGCACCTTTGAATCTCTAGCCTTTTCAATAAACTTAACCCTGACTTGGAGGTGGGGGGAGTTGGATGCCACCTTCCTCTAGTAATAGCTTGGAAATGTGCAGGGTTGTTTAGTGGGTGGAGTTGAACATTAAGCCCCGGCTTCCCTGCAGGCTGCAGACAGACATAGTTCTAACCTTGGGCACTTTGTTAAAAGTACTGCATCTCATACATACTTTGTACTATATTGATGCAAACCTAATCAGATAAAAATTTAAAGCAGTATCTTTTACGTTAACACAAATCCATGTGCTGCTCATAACACAGTTCTTCAGTCATCAAACCTAAAGGATGCATTTATGTTTAAAAAATGTATAAATCCACATAAATTGAAGCTTGTTTATTAAAAAAAGAAACTTTAGGTTTGAGAAGCCAGAACTAAACAATATTTGGCAATTTTATTTAAGAAATACTTAGACATTAATCTGCATGTGTTTTAAGAATTACTTTTCATTTCTCTACTCAGTTAATCTGCTGATCTTTTTGGTGTTGAGCTCATTAAAATAAAAAATTATGTCTGTGTAGACTTTTCATCTCATAGAAATGGGCAGATGATAAACTTCAAGTCAGATGCTTGTAGTTATGGTGAAATTATGAAATGGTTGAGCAGTATCTTAACACTTCTTGACAGTCTACAGGGTTTGAACACATAACCTTGCTGTAGTTCTCCAGGACTCTGAGACACCACTGTTGGGTGTTAAGGTCTGCTCACTACATGTTACCCCCTCTGTTTCAGATACAGACGGTTGACTCTGCGGAAGGACACAGAACATCAGAGGATGGTAAACGGGTTGACAGAATTTGAAGGAGAAAGTGACGAGCTTGAAGCTGTAGAGCGTTCGATCTTAAATCACAGACAGCTCCTTCGCCAGGTCACATCTTATCCAAACAGGAAGCTCAAACAGCCTGACTTCCTGCCCTATGACCCAGCTGCCTTCCTCAACGATCCGACTGTGTTGCCACCACCCGAGGCGGGCTCCTCCTTCTCCACCTCCACCTCCACCTCCTGCAGGTCAGAGCATCGCCTGAAGCCACTGCAGGAGCTTTGCAATGCATACTTCCTGTCTCTCATGAAGGACCAGCTCGCAGACACAGAGCGACGTCTCCGCGGTGACAGGAGTGTCCTGCGAACTACTCGTGTCACTCAATCACTGTCCAGGAGGCTGAAGCTCACCAACTTCCTGTTTGAGCTGTGGAGCCCGGAGGACGCTGATGAGGAGGAGAGAGATGGCGCTGAGGTGGAGCTACAGAAGGACGCAGGGAGTAAGAGGTCTGCCGAGGCGCTTCAGACAGAACCGCAGAACATGGAGTCATTCTTCTCCTGTGTGGAGGAGATCCCCATCAAACTGGTGGCAGCAGAAGAACGGACTGTGACCCCTGATCCCGGTGCTGCCACAGAGATGACGGGGAGTATGAGCAGCGGTGACAGCATTGAAGTGCTCGGGACTGAGAAGTCCTACATGACACAGCATGTCGTTGCTGAATCAGACAGCAGAGGTACGTCCCATTTTCTCAAATAAATGATCGGCAGATTAAACAGCAACAGTTTTGATAGTTTGTTAGCCAAGTCATAAGAAGAGAAATAGCAGACAGTCTCTGGTTCTAGATCAGGGTTGTCTAACATATCAGAACTGGCACACCAGAGAGTCCAATTCAGCCCACTGGACGGCTTTCAAAACTCGAAAGACGAGTTTCACACTCTGACACGTTTGGTTTTGTCTCATTTTAAATTGAATACCCTGCGGACTCAGTTTGAAGATTTCATTTGTGCTCAGGATCTTTAGCCATTATCTGGGATTTTACAGAACAAACTGTGGTTAATATAAATAACTATGAAAAAAAAATTTGTCTTTCAGCTTTTCATCACACATTTAGCCAGCACAAAACTGATGTGACAACAGATAAATATCAGCTTCTGACACTGGCAAATGCCATTCTGTTTGTAGTCAACAAAGCCAATATTGGCCAATGCTGGTATTTGGCTGATTTGGCTGATTTGGCTGATCAGCGATGTATCTGCAGGTGCAGCTTAGGATCTGGCATTAATAGGAATTCCCCACTGCTCAAATCCTAATAGGAATCAAACAAACAGGATGTTGTTAATTAATGCTTGTTGACATTAATGAGTCAAAGAAGCTGTTTTTGTGCTAGGCTGAGCTAACAGTTGCTGACTATAGATTTATATTTTAGGGGCAGATATGAGAGTATTTATCTACTCGTCTAACCCCCTGCTGAAAAACAAATACGCATATTTGAGAAAATGAACTACTCACTGGTAGTACTAGTGTTTAGGCATAATCTGAAAAGCATCTCAAAATAGCAGTGTATCTTTGAAACAAGACCCCTTTCTCTTTCGCAGACACACCAGTCGGAATGATGGACACTTGCGTCAGGCGTGCAGCAGTAGACGCTGGCGTCAGGCATGCGCGAGCTTATGCCAAACGTGCCAACAGTGAGGACAGCATTGAAGTGCTCAGCACCACAGAGTCCATCATTCCTGAAGACCTCACTGCCATCACAGAGGAAGAAGCAGAGCAGCAACCTCTGAGTAACGGCTTTGAGAATGAGGAAGAACCACAGACTGAGGATAAATCACACAAAGTCCTCAAAGAGGAAAAGACACTGAATGCAGCTACTGTAATAAGTGAGGGAGACAATGGAAGGCCTGTTCAGGAAGAGGAAGGTTGTGTTGACAGAGGAGAGCTGTTAAAGCAAACAATGGTTACTGATGGTGTCACGATCAAAGAGCAGCCGGACGCTGTAAAGATGAATCCGTTTTGCAAAGATAGCACTGAAGAGAAGACGTTCAAACTACTGCAAGGTAACATGCACAACATTAATTTCTCTAAAAACATACTTTCACTTTGAAATTATGGGTTTAGATGGAAACCTGCAAGTTTTATCCATTTAAAATGAAATCTGCAACAGCTACTTTGAAGACCATTTCAGTGCAGATGTACAAAATGTTTTCTCTGCACAAAACCAAGGTTGTGGAGGTTGTTTTTTCAATATAGCTAAATTAAAGGAGCTTATTGAATTATAATTGTGCTTCCCTTCAGAGTGCACAGTGGAGCATTTTGAAAGATGTCTCACAAGCAGAGGTTGTAATTTGTAGAGAAATTAACAAACAAACAATAATTTGAGTGAATGGAAATCTGGAAAGAATCTTTATAAGTGAATATAAATATAATGCAATAAATTATATGCCATCAGTATAACTTAGCTGAAAGCCCTCACTCAATGCTGCACATGTGCACTTTTAGAGGGGCACTTTAAATTACATGGTGTTTATTATGAGAGGATTCAAATCATGGGACAAGTGCATTAAAAAGTAGAGGCCACCTTCCGATGGGCTCACGCCAGCCATGACGCCAGTATGTTCTCACAGCTTTCTGATCTCAGCTACACGCCTGTAAAGTTTTGTGACTGTTTCTCACACAGTTGTGACTCTATCATGCTGACATAATCTGTCCGCAGACCGTCATATGAACACACCAAAGCATGACATAGACTACGTTTTCATAGTTAAACATTCAAGATACTGCATATGAAAATGCACTCTGGGCTCCACATGCTATATCAAGATCACTTGAAACTTCTCTGGAGAAATAAATCCTGTCCAAATGTGTATAAAGAGCAAAAATGAATTCATTTATTAAATGAAGCCAGAGTCAGATTTCGATTGACAGTCAACAAAAGCAGCCTAGTTAGTGAAACAAAGTGGGTCCCAGGTGGAAAACATGGTGGCTTATTTTGTTTTATTTTCCACACAGTCTGTTAAAACCAGTCTTTGAATTATCAATGCAAGACAGTTGGGTTTTTCAGCTACTGAACTTGGATTTTAAAATCACCTTGTAAATTACCAATTCAAAAATCACTGAAAGAATTGCAAGGGTGTGAATTTTGCTCTACACAGCAGATAGGAGTGACTGTAAGCTTTCTGGGATGGAGTACCTGAGAGGTGGTTACAAAATGTTATATCAGGTAAAACTAAATCATACACGCTGTAATTATACATCAGAAATATTACATACAAGGTGCTGAGCTGTGATCCTTCCTAACCAAACAGTGCCTCATATTACACGTTGTTTATGTCAGCAAACTATAACCATTTAAGAGCAAAGACCAAAGAGTGTTTATTCTTTGGTGTTTGCTGATTTCATCTTCAATTTTCATAGCTGAAGAGGAATATGTTTTTCTTTTTTCCCTCCCCAATCATCTTGTGCATCATGTTATTAACATATAATCAAACTGTTATTTCTACACAGCTGAAGAAGCGGTGGAGCCCACACCACAGTGGCCTGAGGTTCATCAGAAGGTGCGGCTGGTGCCTCACCTCCATGTGAACTTTGCATCTCCTGCTGTCCTGGTAGAGGTCAATCAGTGGTCTCCACCCCGCCCTCCTTTGAGGTTGCTGAGCGTCGACGAGCAGTCCGAATGCACCAGCTTCACCGAATCCTCAGAACCGCCGTCCCCCACCCAAAATATCCACAGCAACACCCGCTGGGATAAGAAGAAGAGGAGGAGGAAGGCTGGACTCCGAGCCCTCAGGTTCATCAAACACAATTCATTCTCCCAGCATGCCGTGTTCTGTCTCCTGAGCGGCCGGCCGCTGGTTGTCATCGGAGGAGACGAGAGTCTGGTCAGGAAGACGGTGGATGCTCTGAGCCTCTTCCTGCCTGCTCCCGGTCCTGGTAGAAGCGCTGTGAAGCCGTGTTTGACCACCCCCCTTCAGCTGACCGACCTGCTCACCTGGAGACTGATAGGAATACACAGGTGAGTATTATCTGCCATCCTTTCTTGGTTCTTTTTTTATAAACTGTTCTTACAGTTGTAACTACAGGGTGTAGACATAATACACCTTACAATAAGATACAGCAGCACATACTGGCTGGGTAAAGCTGATAATGTTTGGTACATTGGTGGTGTTACTGACCCTTGCTGTGATGTTGTTGCCTTTATAATTTAGGTGATGTAGTTGCTGCCTGAAAACAACAAAAATGAATATGAATAATAACCATAGACTGTATATAAAAGATGGACATAGCCACTGTGATGTCACCGATTGCTTTGTGGACTCATTTTGAGTGATTACCTTCATGGGTGCTGTATTTTTTTTTTTTTTTTTTTTTTTGTTTAGGCGGTTTAAT
>VUQI01018525.1:0-13195 GCA_015106735.1 Paratilapia polleni | reverse complement strand
AAAACCAGATTTGTGGAATGCACGACTAATGGTTGTCCCGTGGACAGATTCTCCCACCTGAGCTGTGGATCTCTGCAGCTCCTCCAGAGTTACCATGGGCCTCTTGGCTGCTTCTCTGATTAATGCTCTCCTTGGCCGGCCTGTCAGTTTAGGTGGACGGCCATGTCTTGGTAGGTTTGCAGTTGTGCCATACTCTTTCCATTTTCAGATGATGGATTGAACAGTGCTCCGTGAGATGTTCAAAGCTTGGGATATGTTTTTATAACCTAACCCTGCTTTAAACTTCTCCACAACGACATCCCTGACCTGTATGGTGTGTTCTTTGGTCTTCATGATGCTGTTTGTTCACTAATGTTCTCTAACAAATCTCTGAGGCCTTCACAGAACAGCTGTATTTATACTGAGATTAAAGTACACACAGGTGAACTCTTTACTAATTAGGTGACTTCTGATGACAATTGGTTGCACTGGATTTTATTTAGGGGTATCAGAGTAAAGGGGGCTGAATACTAATGAAGGCCACACTTTTCAGATTTTTATTTGTAAAAAATCTTGATCAATCATTTTCTTTCCACTTCACAATTATGCACTACTTTGTGTTGGTCTAACACATAAAATCCCAATAAAATACATTTAAGTTTTTGGTTGTAACGTGACAAAATGTGGAAAAGTTCAAGGGGTGAATACTTTTTCAAGGCACTGTATTTAACCTTAAGAGGAAGATTCTGTGTGCTTTTTTATTTAGGACTCAACTTTACAATGAAACTCAAATACTTTTAGTATATTTTTACGACATAAAAATAAAATATATACTAAATTCGGACAGTTTACAGAAGATCAGTTAATGACATGTCATTTACTGTAGCTGTAAATGTTAAAGGCATAAAGACTAGAAAAATGTTTGATCTTAAGACCTCCAGGAAATATTTAAGTTGTGAAATTGAAAGAGCAGCACCCTGATTACCACTATTAAGGAGCCCCTAAGCATGCTCCAATGGTCAACATATTGACCATTGGAGCTGATTTTAAAGTACAACTTTCAAGCAGAATTACTAGAATAGCATCAGGATAATGAGCAACAAACCTGTCCTCAGTCTGTAAGACCCCACATTATATTCAGTTCAGACTGTCTGCTCACCCCATCGTATCCATCTTTCTGCTTCATGGGGTTTGGGTTGAGGAGTCCGATGACTGTGCCCGTCTCCGTCTTCCAGTGCTCTTTGTGAACTTCACCGAACAGTAACAGAGACACAAACACTTCCAGGTTATGGAGGTCGTTGAGTTTCCAGATGCTGAAGGTTTTGCCCTGCAGAGAGGAAAAGTGCTCCGTCAGGAATATCACAGGATCCAATGTATTCACCATCCAGGGGTTTCTCTGGATATAAGAAACTTTTAGAGCCCACCAAAAAGGTTTTGGCCTTCCACCAAAGGAAAATCACCATGTGTGAAAACACCACCTATTTTAACCAGTTTTTTTTAAAAGTGTGGTTTAATTTGCTCAAGTTTAAATACATTAAACGCAAAGATTTCTTTTATGTGAGGTAACAAAGACTCTTTGCCTTAACTATATGCAGAGCAATCCTGCTTATGTGCAAAGTCACCCCCAGAGGCCCATTTTATACCAGGAAAACATCTGTCCACTTTTTAACTGTTTTTACAATTTATTTATTTTTAACTAAAATGTGTGTATTTTTTTATTCATTTTGCTTTCCCCCCCTTTAAAAGGAAGTTTCATTCGTCCATTCACTGATGAAAAAGCATATATCTTTCTAAAAGCAGGTTACTGATATTGCACTAGTAGGGTCTATAAAATACCCTTATATTAAAGATGTAACAAATTTTCCAGGAATTAAGACAAATAAGAAAAACTGGTCACACATCAGAAAAAGTAGCAAATCACTGGATTAGAAAGCCAGCGATCTGAGAACAGACGTACGCTGCTATTGCTTTGAGGTGTGGCTTTGTTGACCAGCACGGCAAATGTCACCCAGTCGCTGTCTTCCAGCTTCTCCCGAGCCATACGCTCCGGCACCTGTGACAGACGGATCAGACGGCGGTCTGCCATCTTACGGTCCATCTCGCTGGAGGAAACGCGCGGTTTTCTGAAATGAGAACGAGAACCGATTCAGAGACTTGGAAACACTGGAAATACACAGAAACACAAAAAAGCAAGCAAACTAAATTTGATCAATGACTTTTCATCACTTTGGTGCTCTGACCTGAGCCGCAGTCCTGAATATTTCTCAACAGCCACGTCTTTAGGAAGAGAAGGATAAAAAGCAGGTTTAGGCTGGCCTGCTGATGCGGCTGGTGCGGGTCTGCTGTGGGAGGCTGGAGGTGAATGCAGAGGATCGGGAACCTTGCTGGTGCTCTCTAAGGGCTGGAAGGAGCTGCCGATCTTTATCTCTACCAGTGGTCCTCTGGTTTCTTAGGGAAGTGCAGTGAAGATAAACATAGACAGAACATATAGGAATCATCCTGAAATGTTTGATGACACAGTCATTTTGTTTGTGTGAGTAAATTTTACCTGGTGATGTGCTGGGTTTGGGCTGGTGAGCCACTCTAGATTTGGGTTTAAATGAGTCAGCGTTCTTGAGCTGAGAAGAAAACTCAGAGGACTCCTGGAGCTTGAGGCCTCCTGCTTTCGCTGGAGTGGATGAATTTGCTGCTGGAAGGAAAAAAAATACAGAAAATAATCAGAGATGTGAGGTGGGTTGGATTTTTTCATGCAAATGAAATCTTCTGTTGTGTGCTTCAGACCAATCCATGTTTTACTATGACAATTCTAAAAGGTGAATTTCTGCTGCCACTGCATTTCCATGTATTCATTGATACAGTACTAAATGTTTAAAACAAAACAGCAGAAGGGGCCGGTTGTTGTCAGGATTGGTGAACCACAATTTTTTTTTACCTGCTTGTGTCTTCTGTGTGTTTGTGGCTGCTTTGGCCTGGCTCAGTTTGGAGGTCGGCTGTCGGGTAGGTGCAGATTTGGAGGTCGCTGGTTTGAGACTCGCTGAGCTTCCTGAGGTCTTGGCAGGAGTGGCTGATGGGGTTGACACTTTCTGGCTGGCCTCCAGCTGCTGCTGCAACCTCTGCATCTGCTCCTTCATCCGGCTCAACTCCTCTAAAGAAGACGACATGTGTATCAAGACAAACACAGGCCCAACATGCAGCATGTAACTCCACTAAACTACACTGCACATCAACAAACCTTGTAAATCCTCTTTTGACCTGTTCAGGTTCTCACAGGCATTTTCTGTTCCTTTACTGTCCTTCTCCTCACGCTCAATGTCATCCACATCTCCAAAGAGCTCCAACATCTCGTCCACTGTGCTCTCATCACGCTCTTCCTCCTGTATGCCTTCTTTGTACTCTTCCTCATCGTTGTCGTCATCAAACAGGCCGTCCAAGTCGTCCGCCTGCTCCTGACTTTCTTGTTCTTCACCAACGCCCTCGCTCTCAGCCAGCAGTGCAGTCAGAACATCCAGATCATCCTCACCTGAGTGAAAAAGACATACACCCACTTGTGGCTTGACTTACTGATAAAACGGTACTCTTATGAGTTTTAAATTGGATACTTACTGTCCATTTCAGAGAAGTTAACTGTGCTGCTGAATTCAGATGACCTGGTGACCTACAGAAAGGCAGACAGAATTATTTTATGAATTGAAGGATGTATTTATCTGGCAGAAAATAAAACTGAATCTGCATATCTGGCCTGTAATTTCTCTACAAAATCATGAAGACACTTGACGTTCTTCACGATTCTGTTCTTTAAAGCCACACGGCAGCATTCAGAAAAGTGTGAAATGGGTTAGGAAGCACTGTGACATCACACTCCAGCAGCTGAAACACATCGCTGTTCACACCCCGCATCTCTCATGCGTATGCAAAGCATCCAGCTGATCACTTGTGTTCAGATGTTGTTACAGTTCTGCTAGAAGACAAAGTTGTTTTTTTTTTATCTTTTATTTTATATTCATTGTAATTCCAGTTTTCTCTCTTTTCTTTTTTCTGTGCTGTGCACTGGCTTTTGTAAAGCACTTTGTGACCCATGCCTATGAAACGTGTTAGATGAATAAATATTGCTTGCCTGTTTGTCAAAGAAAACAAACATCGGAACTAATACAACTACACAAATGCACAGCTGTTCCAGCTGTTGGCAGGATAATGTTGTGTGCAATGAGAAATGGTGCAGAAACACAATTTCCTGCACTGACGACATATCTTCCCGTTACCACCTTGCTGGGGACACATCATTCTCGATTACTCCACCAAAGTGGTCACGTGTCCCAGACTTCTTCAGCAAGGGGTTGGAGTTATCTCTTCATAATACATCTTGGTGTTTATTTACACTTGTGTTTAGCACTGTCTACTTCTAATGGAGATCTGATCAGCAGAGATGCACTTTAAAACCAAGTGTCAGCAGGTTTAGACTTAAACTGCTTTGTTTTTAGTAACTTATTGATTGTTTACTGTATATTTCATGGTACTGTTATCTACACCAATCTCACTGTGCCTGTACTCTCTTGTCTACATGATTTAGCATTAACAGCTGTGATGACACATTTTGTCTTATGCTGCACAATATTGTGTAACCCCTAATTTACTATTTGTGTGCAGTGTTTTCTCTGTTTTATCAGGTTTTGTAATCATACATGCTGGCAGTGCTCCTTGTAGTTTACGTAATTTTTACAGTCTGTTTTGTTTAAACATGTTTATATTATAACCCCACCCCTATCCACCCAATTTAACAGGCATTCAATTCAATTCAATTCAATTCAATTTTATTTGTACAGCGCCAAATCACAACAACATTCGCCTCAAGGCGCATTCTGTTGTATGCTGCTGTATTTTTTTAAGTATGGTTAACTGGATGGTCTTAAAGTGATAATTCCAACTACAGTCATGTGAAAAAGAAGTTTTCACACTAATCTATGCAGTCCTATGAAAAAGTACCCCCTATGATTAGCTTGTAGCTTTTAGCAGCAAGAACTTGAAGTAATTATTTTCTGTATGACTTCAGCAGTCTCACATCATTGAGCAGGAATTTTGGCCCACTCTTCTTTACGTCACTTCAGTTCATTGATGTTTGCAGCCATCTGTTTATGCACAGCTCTCTTAACTATTTCCCCCACAAAGACGACATTTGACGACCTCCCCTGTACCCTTAATGATGAGTTTTGATACCTCAATATATATAAATCATATAAATATAAAAATCATATAAATATATCAATCAATCAATCAATAAAGACGTGGTTTGACGACCATTAGAACAGGTTTCGGGCTTTTCCAAGGGTAGCCCTAGTAAGCTGTATAAGGGTTACTCCTAGTAGGCATCCAAGAGGGAAAGAATTAAGGTCCCACCATAGCATTTCAATCAGGTTGAGGTCTGGACTTTAACTGGGCCATTGCAACACCTTGATTCTTTTCTTTTTCAACTATTCTTTTGCAGATTTGCTGCTGTTATTGGGATCATTGTCCTGTTACCCACTTTGGGCATACCTTTAGCTGTAGTACAGATGGCCTCACATGTGACTCTAGAATACTTTGGTATACAGAGGAGTTCATGGTCAACTCAATGACTGCAAGGTGGCCAGGTCCTGTGGCTGCAGAACAAGCCCAAATCATCACCCCTCCACCACCGTGCTGACAGTTGATATGAGGTGTTTGTGCTGATATACTGTGTTTGACTTTCACCAAACATGGTGCTGTGCATTATGGCCAAACATCTCCACTTTGATCTCGTCTGTCCAAAGGACATTGTTCCAGAAGTCTTGTGGTTTGTTCAGATGCAACACTGTAAACCTGAGCTGTGCTGCCGTGCTTATTTTAGAGAGAAGGGGCCTCCTCATGGCAACCCTTCCAAACAAGTCAGTCTTTTTCTAATTGTACTGTCATGAACTTTAAAATTTAACATGCTAACTGAGGCCTGTCTGAGATGTAGCTCTTGGGTTTTTTTGCAGTTTCGCTGGGAATATGCATTATGTTAAAAGACACCTAAACACTCCAGAACACCAAAATGCCCAAACTTCTGCTTTTACACAAGAGGTCACACTTGCTGATGATCAATAATCAAGTGTCTTAATTCATCTGGACTGCATAGAGTCGTTTTCACAGGACTCTAACTAACCCTCTACATACAATCAATGAATTACTGAGTATTACACTGTATTCCACAGTATAAAAGAGTGTAACATTGTCATATAAAGTATTGACCACAGTTAAAGTCCTGCCTGTATCTTACCCAATGCTGCAAAGAGCCTATGTAATACTGGCACAGTTTTAGCACAGCCCATTAAGTGTACAAGAGGGATCGAATACTAGATTTATATTCCGTCTGTCTGAAAATGAGGAGATGACCAAAGTATTAAAAACTGGGTTCAGCCTGAAGTAACCTGTCTCAAGTGGAGGTTATTTAAACTTGATTTACAATTTAAAATGCCAAAGTAGTTAAACCTTTAATACGGTAAATAGCTACTGAAGTCGTAAACAATTGACGACAGGCACACTATTTTCTTCAGTGAATATGAATTATAATTAAAAACATGTTTAAAAAATAAACAGCTTCCCTTTTATGACTTTATGACCCACACAAAGATAATGCGAAAGCCAACTGACCTGGGATTCTTGTGGCGCGGCTTTGCGTCTCTCTTCGCTAAAGTAGAGCAAAAGCTCTGTTAACAGACTTTACAGCCACGTCCAACCTCTCAATATAGTGCCTATTGTCCAATAATGAACGCCTCTCGTGGCTATGTAAAAGTCATTCGGGTATATTTCATAAAAAGCTCCTTTGTAATCTACAGTACACACTCCCAGCGAGGGAGAAAATCTAAACTGGCGCTAAACGAAGGCCCTGGTTGTGTTGTCAAAGTGCTGCTAGGTGCCCAACGATTTGCCTAACTAAAAAAAGGTTAACGTGTGGTTAATTTCCTTGCAGACTAACATTAAAGCATATCATTTACTTGAAATAAATATTCACACGAGCTAGAAATTTAAAAAGCGAACATAAGCTGTAACTGCTATAGATTTTGTTGTATTATTTTTTTCACGAAGAACCCAGTCACCTAAAATGTCTGTTTACAAGGCTGTAGCATAGACGGTATAACAGAGAAGACGTGAACGGGGGTAACATGGCTCGCTGTGATTTAAAAAAAGGTGAATATCTTAACATTTTTAACACTTAAAATCTACAATATTTACGACATCAACATTGTAGAAGCTCTGTTCCAAGGAGCTATAGGACTCAAACGCGCTACAGGGTATCTTTAACCCACAAGGATACAATGTACGAGGTGTTTGCACAACTTTATACATCACTAGGTTCAGGATTGGCTCTTGCTCATTTTGTTGTCTTTCTATAAAATACCTTTTTTATATATCAAGAGTCTGTTACAGTTCAGTTATGAGTAAAAGCGGACACATTTGGAAATGCTTTTATTTTCTTTTACAGAACTTGAATCAGGAAGGTCTTTACAGCCTACAGAGTACAGAATCTGCCTGCACTTCAGTGACAAGTTGATTATCAAGTTAAATATGTTTGGTTAAATATATTATATTCTGATTATCAGGTATCACCTGCAAAGTCAAAATAAAATATATATCTTCATATTAAAGTGCCTACATGGTGCATGCTCATTTTCCACAAACACCAAAAACCCAATTATGAACTAAAATATCCTTAGTGAGGAAAAATATAGAAGCAGTTTCTTTTTAATTTGAAAAAGAATCCTTCAAAAATATAGAAAGCCTTCAGCAACCAAATACCTGTAAACATATGCAGCTTTTAAAGGCTCAACTTTGGTTGATTTATTAATGTATTTATGACCAGTGGTCAGTGCTCAACTAAAATTTTACCAAAAGGTTTATGCAGCTTCTGTTTTCCTGTTCCAAACTTGTTTTGCCCCTGAAGAATTTCAGCTTGTTTCAGACATTGCAGCTATAACAAAGGCTATGTGCCAGACAGCATGGGCCCCAAACCCACAATGGGATGTGTTAAGTACAATGTTGTATACTGTTCCGAGTGTTTGTGAACAATTTTCAAATGTACAACAAACTAAAGATGACATACTCTTTTCACATGCATTTAGAAACTCCGGACTTTGACTTCTTCCAAAAGCAAACTGTTCCCACCCTAGAATAAATGTTTCTGATCCTGTATGGGGTCTGTTGGACTGATGTCACAGAGAAGAGGTACAACTCAAAGCAGAGGAAGACTCAGATTAGGGAGAAAATGCAGCCGTTGTTGTTGTGGATGCTTATATGCTATGATGCAGGTTTAGTTGATGCAGTCCATGATGTGGATCTGCAGGGAGTCCAGGTCTGGAAGGATCTCATTGCACTTGGGACAGGCGTGTTCCGGAATATTCCCCTGATGCTGCCAGTCAGTACCTGAAAGCGAGAGACACTGATCACAACTCTAACCTGCTGTATGGTTGTTACAGTTCCATTTTCTCACAGATTGATTACACCACAAAAAAAAAAAATAAGGTCCACCAGTCACATGTTTAGGTTATGCTGTATGGTTAAGGCTACATTTAACTATATTGTTGCATGTTTAGTGGCTCAAATAACTTTGTTTAATCTGAAAATTGTTATTTAGTAGTGATAAATCCACAAAGAACTGTCAGTAAAAAAAACAAAAAAAAAACAGGTCTGATTAACCTAGTGTGAACTACCTCCCCAAAACCAACAGGCAAACTGTATATAAATGAACTGTATATAAAAGATGGACATAAAAAATTCAGTTGACAATTCCATATATTCCTTGTAATGCCCAGCAGGGGGCACCTCTGGTTACAAAAACAAGTCTGGTTGAAAATGATCCTACTTCTCAAATGATTTATGATCTCTGTAAATATTTTCCTAATGAGTTTATGGTCTCAGTTGGTGCAGTTAGCCTGTATTTTGTGTTAAGCCACTCTTTCACTAGCCAAAGCTAGCATCCCAATTAATATAACACAACATCGCCATAAAAAAAACAAAGCAAGCTAACTAATCAGCTCTTCCTTCTCATCCAAACATGGTTGCATCTGTTTTCAAAAGACCAGGACAACAAAAAGTCACACTCAAGACTTCAAGGTGGCTACTTCCATCTTCTACTTACAGTCTGTGAAGTAAACAAGAAGTCACATACAGTGAATATACTGTACCATTTAACAGCTAAAGAGACAGATGGTGAAAACTGAAAGAAGAGTAAATATTGTATTTCCAGCCAGAAATACAATCCAAATAAATGCCTCCATGTCTGCTGGATGTGTAAATAATTCAATTTCAAAATTATAGCTTGTCAACTTTTATAAGCTGAAGGTCTTTCAGTTAGGTAAGGAACATAAGACTTGTATACAGCCCAGGAAGAAGGTCTACCTTGAGGTTAAACTCAGGGCAGCAAAAATATATTATACCTCTTCCAACCAGAGATGGACTGGCCCCATGTGGTTTTCCACCTTGTGTCATATGTCTCCTCTGCATCTCGTTCAGTGAGCGCCTTTAGACAAAGAAAAAGTTTCAGATAAGCCAAATCAGGACATTATACTCATTTATCACTTTAGTTGCACAAAGTTTTTCCAGTTCTTGTGGTACTACCACTAAGAGTCAGAAACTGTTCTGCTTATTTAAGGCCGGTATGAATGTTGCTAACTGACCTCTGATGTGGACCAAACAACTCTATCAAAGCTGCCTGAAATGGTGCCTTTTGGTCCAGTTTCATGTGAACTCTGGTACCATTTGCTTGCAGTGTGAAAGACAAACAAACCAAGCCCAGAATTTTATGTAAATAGATATGAGTTTGGAATGAATTCTAAAGCAAAACTATCAACTACAGACCTTTTGTAAGTTAGTCCAGTTACAGACTCTACTTTATACATTTTTATCATTTATTTATTTGTGAGGGCCTATTCTCCACAAGAATAGAAATAAACACAGGTAATCAAGACAACAGTGTTTTTTAGTTTGGTCTGGAGCAGCTCAAGTGAGCAGGTTAGTCATCTCTCTGAATGCACACCTGCCCATTGAGTCCATCTCCTCCTGCAGCTGGGTATTCTGCTTCTTCACATACTCCAGCTGAGCTGCCAGACGCTCCTTTTCTTCATGGAGTTTCTCCCTCGCTGCTCTCTCTGCTTGGAAGTCTGAAGAGTAGATCTCTGCCTATAGAAAGTACAGGGGAAAAAAAAAACAAAAAAAAACACGATGACTTCCATAAAAATGTGAAGGGAACCATGTTGCACTGAGAACTTCTGATTGTTGGGTTCAATGCTAGATGATAATCAGGAATATTTGAAGTGCTCACACATGAAGAACCACTCACCTGAGCCTGGAAAACAGATATGGTCTCCAGGTCCTTCTCCTTTTGGAACATCTCCTGCTTCATTTCATCAATCTTGTTCTGTTTAATAGCCAGGGCTTCTTCAGCTGCCGTCAGCCGTTGCTGCAGCTCCTCCACCAGCTGAGACTGCAGAACCAAACGGGACAGTAAAGGTCAAACACATCTTACTGTTATTTCTGAAAATCAGTATGATCCTCATAATACAACATAAAGTTACCGCTCCCTTCTTTTTCTCCTCTTTGAGCTCATTGTAGTCCTCAAACAGCTTGGTGTAGGCATCCTTCAGCTGTGCCAGGTTGTTCCTGTGGGGGAGGAAGGAAGGGGGTTACCCATGGCTTCACATGTGTGCGACAGGAGCAAATGATCCTTCCAAAAAGTGGGGGGCTTTGGGAGAAGGAGGTGAGTATAACACCAATGTACAATGTAGTTTCATGCCGTAACTTTCTAAATTCATCAGCATGTCCATGTTTTATTTTGTTATTACTGTTTAGTAATTTGTGTGAAGCCACCTATTCATGTGTAAAAGCTCATCTGAAGCTCCCTGTAGTCCTAAAGCACAGTAACACAACACTCCAAGTACACACTATAGGCCAACACTCAAATACACAGCAGTAGCAGACTATTTTTATTCTTTTTTTTTTTATTATTGTTATTATTATACATATCTTTGGACTGACCCAACTAAAAGATGTAAAAAAAAAAAGCAAGCGTACTGTGTTTTCACTATAGGGCTGACCGTTTGGTGCCATATTTTGCATTTATGTAAATGAATGGATAAGTTCCATGATGACAGTAACACGACCACTACGGCATATTTTACTGCATTTAAGCAGCAAAACTAGACCCGCAATAATCCAGTTGAGTACGACAGAAAAAAATATTTTAAACCTCAAGAGGACACCATATTTTCTGTTTGGCTGAAAACAAAGATGTGCAGACAGCTGTGAGCTGTGTGCTGATTCACCCAAATAAGACTGCTTTGTTCCTAAGGATTTCACTGTAGAAACTGTGCATCTGTGCCCAGCTGTTTGCTGTAAAAGAAACTGCTTGGTTATGAAAGTCACCCAGCTAGCCACCTCATCTAGGATTTTTTACTTAGGCTAGTATTACATGGATAATGTTAGTTGGAATCAATAGGCAAGACAACAATGCAACCATAACTTCTATGTTCATTCATACGTCAGATTTGCTTCAGAAGTCTTTTCCTTCTCTCGTATGTAATGTTAGCTATTTTAACAGACTTTGAATTTGGCCATCCAGCCAATCACAGCCATTCTACCTGGACCCATGTGTGCATTTTGGGATACCAAACCCCTACGCCTACAATTTCTGCAAAAATGGTGTTTCTCTGTAGAATCACGTCTCTAGCAGTGTTAAAACAGCCATGTGTCCAGATACAGCCGTCTGCCAAATCATTAAAACCTTTGAGAGGTTAAGTTATATCAGCAGCGCTCCCCAGCAGGACAATGTGCCCACCAACATCACAAGAAGAGCTCAAGGAACACAACAAAGAGTTTTGGCCTCTCTTTCAACCTCCCAGTCCAATTGCTCATCCACTGATCTACTGATCCTAATATCAGACACCACAGGATACCACCAGAGACCTGTATCCATGCCTAAATGGGTCAGAGCTGTTTTGGTCGGTGGTCTGTCTCTCTCCCATAGGTGTGTCTTTTGTCCTGTCTCCCTCTGCTCTCTTCTGTTTCCCCTCACCCCCAACCGGTCGCGGCAGATGGCTGCCCCTCCCTGAGCCTGGTTCTGCTGGAGGTTTCTTCCTGTTAAAAGGGAGTTTTTCCTTCCCACTGTTGCCAAGTGCTTGCTCATAGGGGGTCGTCTGACTGTTGGGGTTTTCTGTCTAATATTGTAGGGTCTTTACCCTAAAATATAAAGTGCCTTGAGGTGACTGTTGTTGTGATTTGGTGCTATATAAATAAAATTGAATTGAATTGAATTGAATTGAATTTAATTTAATTGCTGGGGGTCTACACCATATTAAGCAAGTGGTTTTAACATGGGGGAAAATGGGCTTTCCCCAGTACAAATCAGTGTCATAATATGCTGTTTCTGCACTAATTTTTCTGGAGTAGACGATGAGATTCAGAACTGACACATAAGCAGTTAATGTTTGTGCATGCTTGTGTTTTCTCTGACCTCTCCTCTCCAGCCTTCCTCTGCTCCATCAGGCTCTGAGCCTGCATGCTGTTCAGCTGCAGCTTCAGTCGGTCGTTCTCCGTCTGAACAGCCTGTTTCTCCACCAGCTGAGCCTTCAGAGTCGCCACGTCTTGCTCCACCTCCCGACATCTACACAGAACAAACAACAGATATCAAGTAACACAGAACATCAGATGAAAGAGGTGTAGCGTATAGTTTAGTTGGTGGTATTCTGCATCTTTCTGTTTTCATCAAGATTAAAATAGTAATTTTGCAAGTGTATTTGACTGTGTGTTTGTGGGCCAAACCTGTCCTGCAGGTTCTTCTTCATGCCTTCTGCTTCGTCAAGTTTGCTCTGAGCCTGCTGCAGCTCTTTGAAGAGCGTCATCATCTGAGACTTCAGATTCTCCACCTCAGAGGCTACCTGAAGCATTTGCAAAGTCACACACAAGAGTTACAAACAAGATACAAGAAGGAAAACTATTCAGCTTCCCGTACAAAGGACTTCTAAGGACACGGTCTAAAATAGCACTGATTTTAGTACTACAAACAGTTCTACTGATTTTAAAAAATGAAATAAAATACCTTATTTTCCTTCCCAGAATCCTCCTTGGTCTCTGGCTCAGCTGTCTGTGTGGATTCCTCTGCACTACACTTTCTTTCTTCTAGCTCTTGAATTCTGTTGCAAAAAGTGACAAATCCAAAGAGGCGAGAATA
>VUQI01018521.1:1168-28965 GCA_015106735.1 Paratilapia polleni | reverse complement strand
TACCCCCCCCCCCCCTGTCAGTCATGTTGGAAACTTTGATATGCTAAACACCAGTTATTACAAGTTTGTGTGAGTTTATTTTGGAGTGAATCCAAAATAAGTGTATTATGGACAATAAGTGAATCACAAATTTATTTGGCAATGCTTTAATGATTCAATAAAGATAGCGGCCTAAGTCGTAATAGGAAAAAAATCCAAGTAAATAAAACAGAAATGGTAGCAAGTTAAGGTGTGTTCCTGTGGAGGACACTGTGTCTGTCTGCACCCTTCAATTATGTAATACCTGAAACCCCAGGGCACGGCAAAGAGGCACACCACACTGTTTTACATTTTAAATTTGCATCGTGCCTCAGGCTCAGGTGCTCAAAGTCAAATCTATCCTCTGGTCTGTACCCAGGAGTTCATTAAATTAAATGTGATGAGATTTCCTCTTTCGCTAAACGCAAAAACCTCCCGTTATGGTGAACAGTGCCTTAGTGAAATATCCTTGAACTTGTACAAATAAGACTGATCAAATTTCACATTTGCTGACTTTTTAAATGCCCTAAGAAAAGAAACTTTTGGACTGAAGACTGCTATAAACACCAGTATGATGAAGAATATTTAAATGTCTTTATTTTTATGTATAAATTCAAATCTTACAGATGGCCTAATATACACCTGTACAAGCCTCATTAAGCACAGGATTTTTATCAGATAAATAGGACAGCAAGTAAGGACTTTTGTCACTGCTAGCTAAACTACCATTACTTTGCTCCTTTCTGTTTAATTAGTTTGTCCATTAAAGACATTATCAATAAACAAATGTCTCGCACATTGTAATAAATTTTTTAAACCTTAATTTAACCAGGAAGTGAAACTCTTGAGATCAACAATATCTTTGCAAGAATGTCCTAAACTGAGTTTTTCAATGGCAGGAGAAACCAGAGCTCAAACCTGCACAAGCACAGAGTGAACATGCAAACTCCACACAGAAGAGCCCTACCTGGGTCCAAACCTGAGACCCACTTGCTATGAAGCAACAGTGCTAACCACTGGGCCACTGTGGGCTCATAAATGGATAGGCTGCTAGTAACGAAGTGCCTAAACATGTAATTTAAAACTGGTTATTTGCTAAGTTGTTTGTTATGTGTAGACACACCACTGGTTCATCCCTTGAGTTAGGTGCCTTTTTATGCTTGAATGATTCATAGGTCAGTGTTAAGTGGCTTAACAAACAAAAACAAACAAAAAAAACATTCCTCTGAAAATGGTCAGGTAACTGGACTGGACTGAAAGTGAATGAAAAAGCAGCCAATGTCCAAAGAAAAACCCAGAAGGTTGATTCTGTTCATCTGGACGTAGCGTTTTCTGTGAGAGAAACATTTCGTCACTCATCGAGTAATCTTACCTGGATGATTGAGCATGCATCAAGACGTCCAAAGAAAAACTTTGAAAGACTTTCAGAAAGTCTGGAGAACTATTGCTCAAGACTGCTTTAAAAAAATGACAAGAAAGTCTGGCTCGTTGGAAGCAAAATCTAAAGAAATGAAGGGTGGCTCAGCACTTTTGCACAGTATTGCATGTCTTACTGATGTTTAAAATAGCAATTTGGCAGATATGCCACTACTTAAAATCTTCATTATGTGAAATAACTACACTGTTTTAAAGTCTTTCAGCTCTTCATCAGGCTGTCTTTGAATATTTCATTTTGGCAGAATTGATTGGACACAACAGATAAATATTATCCACTGCCATGGTTAATGTAATCTTATTTGCCAGTAAAATTCTATCAGTCAGTGAAACCCATATCAGCCAGTACTGATGTTCGGCTGATATGCCGGGCGTCCGTAGTGAAGAAACCACATTTCAACATGTTTACTGCCGAGTAAGGCCTCAGAGGTACTTGTTTCGTCAGCTATGAACACAAACTAATGACTGTCAAATGATGATATTCCCTCTCTGTAGCTGGTAAACAGTGTTGTAATTAAAATCATTCATTTGTGTGTCGGTGACTTGTTTCTGAATGAAAAGCCGCAGCAGACCCTTTTCAATCACAGGAAAAAAAGAGACTTAAGAAGCAAAAGCAAACCCATTAATTAGCTTAGCTTTCCCCTCACATGCTGCTACAGTTGTAAAATACATCACATGTCATTATATCCAACCAAATGATTGACCTCATAAATTACACACTGGTCTTCACTTACACATAACCAGACATATGCCTCCACATAGTGATGCTGTCTAGGGTGACACAGACGTGCAGCGTGCCTGAGCAGTGGGAGGCTAGTCGGCTAATTTGCGTCTGTTCCAGATGAGTCACAGTTTTTCATCTTTATTTTTAGATATGTGTGAATGTAAACAGTGAATTACAACCAGGGGCGTGGAGGCATGTGTGAGCTTTGCTCAGTCAGTGGGCAGTAGTCCTCAGAAAGTCATGTGGAGGTTTGGGAAATAAAATGGCATGACAGTAGCTGGGAGTAGACTGAAAACAAATACAAAAGGCTGTGAAAGTCGACAGGTCAACAGCCTGGGAATTAAACATTTATGCACTTATTTCACACACATACGTGTTTGTTTTTGCTCCTTAGTCTTGTTTAACATGTGCACGCATGTTTGTTTTGTGAGTTCAAGCCTTCATTTTGTGAGTTAAAACTCCCAAATCATCATGCCCATCAGCCCTCTCAGGGTTACATCAGTCCTGAGCTGTTCACCAGCTGGGAATACACACATCATACACACATGAAGAAACACACATACACACAAATACTGTTTAGGCTATTATATATGATGGCCTTGTATAAACCCAACACTGGGGATAGGCTCATGAGAACAAAGAGGAGAGAGCTATCTCCTCAGCTATCAGAGGGTAGAACACATCCCAGCATAGTTAGAAAAAGTGAGAAATGTGATGTAGCCATGGCTGCAATATTTGAATTCTCATCTCATAACACCATGTCTGGTGTCTGTCTATCACTAAAACAAAAGCAGGCTGTGAACTCGGTTTGGCAGTCACTTATGACTGCAAAGCCTTTCAGCAATGGTTTTATGTATTCACAGTTGTTATCTAATTTCCAACTAAAGCCTAAACTGCTGTAATCCATGACTAATCCTATGGAGGCCTAGCGGTGTAGTACAAAGCCAGTGACACCCAAAGACTGATTTAAGAGGGCAGAAAGTCTTCCTTGATTTGACCTTCATGGGTTAGCTTGAATAAATAGTTTGTTTATTGTTAATCTGTGTTTGTGATGGTTCATTACAGTAATTAAGAGGTCAGTGTAAATGGGTTTGACAGGTTGACAGGCATGGATACAACAGGAGCCTCAGGCCAGCTCGGTGCCTGGCTGACAGCGTCACTGCCACCGTTACATAACACTCTAATTACATCTTGGCTTGATTTTGCTTCTCCTCTCTTGCGTTTGCGGACCATTTTTCTGGCTCTTTCTGTGACTGGACAATCAGTTCACACCTTCATGCACTGTGTTGATATCTAATGTTCTTAAAAACAGTCACTTTGATTCTATTGAGTGGTTAAAACTTGCTAGACATGGGTTCTCTTAGTGTTAATAGGGTTTTAATGTTGTTCTATGTGTAAGAGCAGGATGAAGTGATGGGGATTTGAGGAACTGAATGAAATCGATTGGAATGAAGTTATGGTGTGATTTTATCTTTCTGTGATAAATAATCACTCCTGTTACATCATCGATTTTCAATATTTTAGTACTGTACCACATTTGAAAGATAGTTGTTTCGTTTTTAAGTATTTATCTCAAGTTTTAAATAATATATTATTCCTATTTTTTTGGAACATATTCAAAGATATAGGCCTACAATATTTTAGCCAGGCTAATGCCATGTCTGGATGGACCAAAACATTAGTCTGATCCAGGCCATAGACTGCATATAAAAGGACATACTGTAGCTCTTCTTAGTCTAAAACATGAAACCGGGGAGGAAGTGCCTTCCTTGAAAGCTGCATTCTTTCTAATAGTCAGCAGGGGACGACACCTTTGGTTGCAAAGTGAATTCCAGTTGTATAGAAATCTATGGGAAAATAGCCAATTGTCCTATGACTACAGTAAATGCTTTCCAGATAAGTTTATAGTATAGTCTTATTTAAGGACACTAACGCAGGGTATGCCTCGGGGTGGGCCTACCTTGTGACTGAAAAGTCACTACCTTAGGAGCATGCAGTGTCCCTCGTTCCCTCAGTCAGATCTGCTCCTTGCTTATCAAGTCTGGTTTCAAAATACTAAGATGGCAATGGCAGAAATACTCAGCTTGAGGTTTCACAATGAGACTTCATGAACCAATGGGTGATAACACAGTGGCTACTTCCACCTGCTACATACTGTCTATGGTCCAGGCTGAAATATCTTGTTTGCTGTTGCACAGATTGCCATCAAATAATGTACAGGTATTCATGGTTCCTATGGGATGAGCTGTAATAGGTAACTGTAATAGCTATTGATTTTCTGACTCCTGACTAAAAACATTTCCATCAGCCTTGGCTGTACCTTGTGTTTAGTCTTAAACAGAAAATATTAGCATGTTAAACAAAGGCTGTCAGCATGGTAAACCATGGCATTAAGTCATTGACAGTGTTCGCTTTAAGCTAAAAGCACTGTAGTGTCACAGTTTTGGTAGCATAGATGCTAAGTCTTGTTTCACATTTGCACCTCTTGTCACAGGTTGGCCTGATTAGAGGAAACTCGGTGATAGTTGATGTGAGGCATTAGTGTCTTTAATCTTTCTATATATATGAAAAAGGAAAGAACTTCACCTTCTATGATAGGGAGTCTCTAGATCTTAAGAAGTACATTTTAGCAGAATTAGATCATGTGATCACATATTTTGAAATTAAAGGGTCCTTTTTTAATGAATGCCATAAAAATGTCTTCACAATTACTATAATACAGTACGACTATAATTTCCAAGCTGGATGAGTACATTTTATAGCCTCTGTACATCCATGAACACATCACAGAAAAGCTTTTCAGTCCCTCAAATTCAGCCTCATGACAGTGTTGTGGATTTATGTAACAATAAAAAGTCCTGATGTATCGCTGAGTAAAGCACAGCTATCTCATTTCTCCCACAGTGACCTGAAAACCATATTCAGTGTCTGAATGAGCAGGTGCTCTGTCTGCACAAATACACACCTTGCTGCTGCCTGAACTCCTGATTTTTTAAGCAGGTCAGGAGATTAATCCTCACAACCATTATCATATTACACATTGTTTATTTTGTTTTTTCTGTTTAATCCTAATGGGTGAGAAATAGTAGAAAGGCAACAACTACATTCAGTCTTTCTGTCTTGCTTTCATATCCCTCTTATTACATTATTGACCCATTTATGTAACTGCCTGTGCAGGGCTTGTCACCATCACGTAAGCTCAATTTAACACCTGTCAAAACAGGCCTGGCCATGTTCCTGATTCATGCAGCTCTAGCTTTCTGTCTGTATGTGAGCATGAACATAGCAAAATTTCACAGTTTGCCTACTCATAGCTAAATATTGTGTCTCTATGTCCTCGTTCTGCTGTTCATTTTGGGATTTGGGTGCTTCTCACCTGAATATAAATTAACTGCATGTGTTAAATTCAATTCCAGCTGTAAAATCTGAAGATATGTGTGGTATATTTTGGTCTGATGAGGCTACAACCTTACAAAACAAACCTTACAAATAAGATATAAAGCTAGAATCTATTAAGTGAAGCATGTAGGTCGAGCTGCTGAAATAATTCATTCAAGAAATGTAATGCTATTAACAGTATAATAACAGTGAGGTGCTGGGAGATGATGATAGGTTGGTGCTGTGTCCTATAGGAAAAATAAATAGTACCAGTGTACCTCGGCCTCAGCCTGAGGCAGTAGCATGCATGCTTGTACTCTAAATTGTGTGAAAAACAATGGAGCAATTCTCAGATGGCACTGAGAGGACACAGTGAGACATATGATGCAGGGGATCACATGTAAGTCACTGGACAGTTAGTCTGCATGCAAATGGAATTTTTTTTTTATTGATTATACAGCTGAATTTTTGAGTCCTTAAAATAATTAACATCTGTGTGGTATTTCAGACTATAGGTTGTTGTGTGTGTGCGTGTGAGTGAGTTTATGTAAGGATCAAAAGAAGAATTATGCTTAAATTATATAGAAACTATCTGGATTTCATGCAAATGTTCTCAGGTGGAGGAAACAGATTTAATGGACATTTAACACAGAGACAAACAGGCAAACACACAGAATTAAAAATAGAAAGCTGTGTTATTTTTTTCTCATGCTTGTGGGCTGTGGCATATCTCTGTTTGAGTATGAGTCAAGGACAGGTCCTATAAACATAAAACAGCCAAGAGTAAAGTGGACCAAGCCTAATCTGGACTGTCCTCCATAAGGGCTGAAGACCCCTGGAAGGGTTAGTCATATAATAACTAAAAGGGTTTATAATTATCAGATAACTGAAAGAGTGAGGTGCTGAGATAAGGAAACAGCTGATAGAAGTGCAAAAAACAAGAATTGCCTCAAACTTCAGCATGGATGACGTTTAGCGGTGTAACGGGATCATTGTTTCACATGCATCAGACCTAAATGTGCAAGAACATGTCCTCAAGCAAGAGTGAACAATGGGCAAGGATAGACTTGGTGCTCGTAAGATGTTGGAGCAGATTTAATGAATGAACCCTGAAGGGACAGAACGTGTATTAATATAGTGATGAGAGGGGTTGTAACTCTGGTGTCCCAATGAGCTCTGACACTATTTCCTTCCCGGCAAAGGCTGCTGTTGCCATGGTGATTTTAACCAATGTTACGCAAGTGCCCCACTTCCAGTGGCAACCTTCACAAAGCAGTGGGCTACAATGATGCACATGCACACACACAATGTCTCATACATAGATATGCAAGAATTGTAGCATAGAATAACAGTGAGTCTGTGTAATATACGTATGCACACACATATTCACAACACAGCGACAGAATGGGATCACTTTAATAGTTGAAAGCAGCCCACTGACCCTGGGGCTGTTATGTAACAGTGGTTAACACCCCACCCCCCACTCTTCTCAGTAGAGTGGAGATGGAGAGCTTATCTTCTCCATCCTCTCATCTATCAGTCTCCCCATCCCTCTGCATGCACACAGCTCAGTAACATCACAAAACTGACAGCGGCTCTGTAGCTTACCCCCTGGCACTCCATTTAACATTGCACATTCTGGGGTCTGAAGGACTGTTGTTAATACAAATACTAAGTGCTCATAAATTTCTCCCCCAACTCTAGCCTGACCAAGACTCTAAAGGAAGAAACTTTCTGCTCAGTTTGTAAGAGTTTGTACTTATATTGTACTGTCTCAAACTGCTAGAGCATTGAATCAGCGAGGTCCTAGACTGGGAGTGACAAACCTGGGACTTGTGTTCCCTGTTGCTTGTTCTCTTGCTCTCCTGCGACATTATATTCTCTTCAGCTCCCTGATGTTGTTTTTTTCCTGCAATGTACAACACTTCACCATTCTCATGCACATGCTGCATCACTAATTTTCACACTCTGTTAGTTTTGTGCTTTTGTTATGTATTTAAGTTCCTTCAGGTTGTTTAATAATTTACTTTGGTAAACTGCAAAAAAAAAAAAAAAACGGTGTCTCCTCCCGTTTTGTGTCGTGGCCTTACAAGCCAGGTTGTAACACAGTATTAAGAACAAGCATATGTCAACCAGTGGGATCAGTGCTGTAAGTAGATTATTACACTACACCAGAGTATCCCAGCAATACAGATCAAAATGAGTTATTTTCAATCTTTGCCCAAATAAAGGCATAAATGTGCATTAATATTAGGAATCATATACACTTACTGGATAAGAAAACCTTTGAAAAGATGATCATTAGCTATTTTTTAATATGTCCATTTAACACAGTGACTAGTGAAAGGGAGTGTGTATATGTCAAACCTTATGGGAAAAACTACTCACATCCAAAACCAGGCAAGCATGTGACAGATGGCGAGTCGCGGGCGGTAACTAAGCACACAGTGTTGATTATTTTTATGGTACTATAACCAATACTGTATCTGAACAGGAAAAAAATAAATCCTTAAAAATGTGCTACAATACTTATGTTCTAATTTTACAGGAGAACAGCGTGAGTAGTTGTGGGTGACTACAGTGTGCATTAAACTGAAATATTAAAATGTTTAAAAATAAAAGACCTTGTGTACATAATAGCACTTTATATTTCTGACTGATTTGATATTGGGTGCCGGGACAGCGGAGCAGTAATGGCCCATGCACAATGTTGACACAAGGTTTGCCTACGTAACAGCTCTTCACCACTCAGACCACTGGTGCTCCTCACATCACACAAAGCTTGTGACTCCGAGAGCAGATGACTCACCTTATTTCTGCCGCAGGCCAGCCGTAGATGACCAGGACTGGCTGAAGCAGCCCAGGATGTTGTTGTCCTCTTGCCTTGCCCTGCAACAGAAACTCTTCTAGACTGAGGAGTAAGGCTGTAAATATGTTTGGGGAATGTCTTGGCTGCACAACAGTACAAGAAGCATCTGCAGTAGCCTGGACATGTGTGTCAGTTATTCTTCATGGCAGGTGGTGGGAGTGGGCCTCTGGCACCTGCTTGTATTGAACTGCAGTCCTCTTATACTTTGAAAGGTAGAGACATCAACTGGTCATCATGGGCTTGTACTGATCATTTGCCTCATATACACACACACTGAGGGACCAACCACTTATTTACATAACATTTGACTGCTGTTACCATGAAATGTTTCCCTTTCATTTGAGTAGGAAATGTGGCTTCTTTATTAGCATCTCGACAAACACCACCAAATATTAAAGAGGACACTGATGTTACCACAAACCAATGTTTTTAATTTTCCTTTCAACAAACTGTGGACAACACAGATATACAAGGTAGAGGTATCCAAACATGTCAAATAACAATATTTATTAATATCATTATTGTAACATTAATAACATGGAATGTACTACCCTTCATTCATATTTTTTTGAACTTTTAGTTTATTTTATGAAACATGTCATATAAATAAATAGCTCTATGTCATCTCTCTCTTTCACCTGTATGAATATAGTCTCTTTGAGTGTAGATGAACTGAGGAAGAAGGATGGCAGAATGACCAGGTAAAAGAGAAGAATGGAGGACGTGCGCTCACTGCCTCTCTTCCCATGGTCTCTGTTCTCATACTACTCCTGCTCTCTTTGATAGCCCTCAGTCTAAACTCACACTCGGCAGAAGTGCATGTTTGTGTGTGCAAAATGACAACACTTTCTTTGGAAATCAGACACAAGGAAACACTTCTACTGTCTCAAACTTCAAACTGCTTTTATTTGCTGCCTACCCTTTTCTTAATGGTTATGTGGGTTAAATAGAACGATGACCACGGGTAAATCACTGCATCATTCACACAGATGGCTTTTATGTTACTTGCAGGTCTGTTTCATATCCTGAAGATGGACATACACGATGGCAACATCGAAAAGCACCAGTGGCAGAAACAGAAGGGGGTCCAGCGAAAGACCAGCTACAACAAGGTCCAATTTTGAAGACGAGAGAGGAAATCTCCCTCCTCTTAATGCAGTCTGCTCCTCCTCTGTTCTTCCAAGGGTCAGACAGTGTGTTATTGTGCCTGCGCTTGAACGCATGACTGTCATGTCAGTATTCAGTCTGAGCTGTGGTTCTCCAGCTCAGAGATGATGGTGATCAGGTTCTGGAGACCAAAGATGTAGCCACTGTCCTGGCCCTCATGGACCACACTGTCTTCCCGGTAATGTCTGCAGGTGGTGTGGGCAAAGTCTATCATTCTCACATCCACCACGGAGCTGCGGGGGTCTGAGCAGGACTGGCTGATACCTGAGCTCCCACTACTGCTGCTGCTACTGCTGGAGCAACTGCTGCTGCCATCACTAGATGTGGAAGGACTGTGTGGAAAACCAAGTGCACCTGCAACATCACCCTCCTCCTCCTCCTCCTCGTCCTCATCCTCGTCCTCCTCCATTTCGGGCTCAGCTTCCACCTCCTCATCCTCATCCTCGTCCTCCTCCTCTTCTTCTTCAGAGAGCCCGTCCTCAATGCGTCGGCGTGTGTGTTTTCTGTGTGGTGCTCCATCATAGATGATGAGTAGGGAACTGGAGTAAAAGCGATAGGATTCACAGGCCTCCAGCGCAGCTTGCATTTCTCTGAGCCTGCTGAGCACCGGGGAAAGCAGTTCACGCCGTAAACGCCGACCGCTGTGGAAGAACTGGAACAGACCCTCCTTGAAGCCTGCAAGGGTCAGTTTGCGGCCATGGTACTTGTTCATGAATATCAGCTGATCCGTGTCACACTGGTACACCTGTAGTTATAAGAAAACATGGAAAGGATGAAAAGCTGGAAAAGAGTTCCCAGAGTCCTAAACATCAGCATTAAACTGACTATATAGTGTATTTGCAGTCAGTTTTGCTATTATTTTAGATATTTTGTGCCTTGTTCATATTTTTCCACACTCTACTTAAATTATCTTTTCGGGGAAAAAAGGGTTTTGATAGGAACAGAGAAACAGACGCATCTGTTCTCATATAATTAATGGCCAGTGTGTTTCAGGGTAAAGGATGTAAGAATGTAAGGATTAATACTCTCATTTCTAGTAAATATATGAAACTATTCCTTTAAATACAGATAACACACCTGCATGCCACAGAGACGGACTCCTATTGAGGCTGACGTGCTCTGCTGGCACTTGCGGATCTGCATGGCCTTCTTCTCCTCTGAAGCATCGTCTCCATGCTGTCGTGTGCCCATCTTGAGGTCCAACACACAAGGCACAGTGTGCCGCCAGGTCAGGTTTTCAAGCAGGATAAATTCTGGCAAACTGAGTCAAGGAAGACAGAATCAACAAAACACTGCCTTCTAATCAGCGTGGAAGTTAAACCTGTTAGACAAGGCTGAAAAAACAACCGATGTAAGCTTTTTCCCGACAAGTTAAGCTGCACTCACATTTGTCAGTACAATATGTAAAATCAAGTCAGAGCAATATCAGGTAACTGATAGGAGTGCTTTTGAAACACAATGCCACAGGACAGAGAAATAGATCGCTACATACTGTATTAGATAACAGGCCACAGGTACTGAAGCCACTGATAACCATAACCTGGTGGCTTACTTGGCCAGGATTCATGCCATATACACTGGCTTGGAACCCATGATGTATTTTATTACAACCTCTACAACAAAAAATAATTTTGTTTCTCTCCACTATCATATTTAAGCTAGTTAAGAAAGAAATTTAAAGACAACTGTCAGTCAGTGAAAGGATACTGTACTGGTTGCGGTGCTTAGCATTCTCCTTCATCCTCTGCAGGTGCTGCTGGTGACACTTGAGGCTCCAGGGGTTGTGTTTGAGCTGTGGGACAGCGTTACTGTGGGTGTGCTCCAGTCGGTAGTAGAGCACCTCGGCCTGCTTCAGCCACTCCAACTCCATGTCCTCCTGCAGCTTCTGAACACTAAATGAAAGAGAGAGAAAGCCATATTAGAATTACATATATAAAGCAGAAAAAAACAAAAACAAAAAATCCCAGACTCAGTCACTGTAGCTGCACATGACTAAAGAACAGCACATGGGCAGTGGAGCATGAAAAAAATTCATAGAAAAGAGGCACAGAGTGGAATGGTGTCTTTCACTCATCACCATCCATGCATTCAAATATCAATCTTTTTTATTCAACCACTATCATCCCTCTAGTTGTTTCTCTAATCCCCAGCCCAGGGCTGACTAAGTCAGAGTTTTGCTTTTGTATAAAGGCACGAGAAAGCATCTATTGCAGTTATGCAACACTGACCCTGTGACCCTCTCCAGCTGCCAACTCCAAGGATCCACCTCCAGCAGTATTTAAAGACAGTTTTGCCTTAGATTGTATGTGTAAGTCAGTGTGTGCGTCATAAGTCAATGTATGCACCTACAGCATTTACAGCTGTACCATTCATGAAAAACCACAGGTTGGTTAAAAGGTCATATGGTTGCATAACGGCTCTTAAATCATCTTTAATTTCTTTTACATGAGCAGTGATATCAGTGTGAAAGTGAGTCACTTTGCCCCCACCTGCTGATGCATCAAACACATGTCCTACCTGATCAAGAGTAACAAGTCCTTGAGTCAACTACTGTCTATGTGGGGATATTTTTCTCTACCTCACCTCTTGTCCTTGTCTTTGCGAGAGTTGCGGCTTCGTCCATCTTTGCTGTCCACTAGCAGGGAGGATGCCATCATTTTTCCCCACTTCATCATCTTACTCTTGGGATCACAGTCCACTGAGTGCTCATTGTTTTCTAGATCTGCTGCTGGGTCACTATTGAGGGGGTAGGCGATTAGGCAAAGATTCCCTTCTTCATCTTCCTCGAAGCTTACTGACACCACACCTGAGCCAACAACAGAGACGGAGACAGAAAAGCATGTTTTACACATATGATCACAGAGCAGTGAAGAGAATGGCTTTCACAGAAAAATATCAACGCAAATGAAAGCAGACAAGCTAAATCAAACTCTTAAGGGAAATGTCTTCAGTCAGACAATCCTGCACAGCTTTTAGCAGGATGACTGCGATAAGAGATGTATGTTGAAATGACACATGAAACTATGACTGACAGCAGTGGGTGGGGTAGACACACTGAGCTCTCTAAGGATATCAATATGTTCAAATAACAGCCCAAACACAAACACAACAGGCTATAAAACTGAGGTCAGAATTCAGTTTATTCATCAACATTATACATACAATGTATAACACATAGAAACCACAAAGCAACAGCCACAATCAGGAGAAAGAATC
Organism: Paratilapia polleni; assembly: GCA_015106735.1. NCBI lineage: Eukaryota > Metazoa > Chordata > Actinopteri > Cichliformes > Cichlidae > Paratilapia > Paratilapia polleni. The sequence continues at coordinate 16,159 of VUQI01018521.1, read as the reverse complement.
AGGTATTGTCTGATGCTAAAAGAATTTGAGTAGCTTCAACTTCAGTAAGTCCACAAGAAACAATTAGCAGGATCACAGAAAGCTCCAGAAGATTCCAGTCCAGTAACTTCAACAGCAAATAATGTATATTTTCATATTTTTTCCCCACTTGTTTGTATCAAAAACAGCCACATCCTTTCCTCCTCATGGTGTCCCATGTATGGCTGAAGGAGAAGCTGAGAAAAGGTGAAGCAGGACTGGGAAAGTATGTCTCTTTGTGAAGGCAAATATAAAGAGGAGAAATTGTTGATATGGAAAAAAAATGCACAGGTGTCACAGAACATGTTACAGAATGTTTTTAACTCCATCACTGCTAGGTTTTTGTTGAGGATCAGTACACTGAAGGGAAAACTGAAAGCAGCGCTGAGGCGAAATGCATTTGCTCTGTATCACCTTACATTTCTTTGTTAGAGACAAAAAAGAACTGGCTCCACTGGCCTGTGAAGCACAGTCTTAGATAACATTTAAAGGGGATGAGCAATGAAAGATTAGGGTTTGTACCTGTGTGTAATGTTAGGTATGTCAATAAGAGATATGTTTAACCAGTCCAACTGCTTCTGTTTGCCACTCATTGTGCTTCATTTTTCACAGTCTTAAAAAAGGTGTAGGAGTGACTCCATCCAGAGGTTTCTGAAGCACCACCTATGGTGACCTTTTTATGTGGCCTCCTCCAGCAGCTACTTGAATTTCTGGATCCGAGTGAGGAAGAATGTCACTTTGTATCCCTTTAATCACATTGGCTGTTGGCCAGGGGAAAAAACTAAACAAAAAAAATATGGTGGCTCTCAACTGCTCACCTGACTTACCTGTGTTAGTACATAATTAAGCAGACAGAGCAGCACAATTGAATGGCCTATCTGTCCCATTTACAATCTCAGCTACAGCACCCCCCTGTGGCACAGTGTGGTATACAGCCAATAGGGACCTACAAACAACACTCGTGCAGGCACTGGCTGCTGGGTTTGCTAAAAATCTCACATTGCACACTTGAAATAAGTATAGGCTCTGCAAAACATCTATTCCCATGTGATTTCCTCATATGCACAAAGAGCAGACAAAGAGAGATGCATAAAAATACAATACAGCAGCTACCACAAATATAATAGGCCAGTTTTATTTACCTCTGTACTGGGGGGTAAACTTCCTCATTGCAGCAGGCAGACTCTTGTAGAACTGATGTTCGCGGGGAATGAGGGGCTTGCAGATGGTCTGCTCCCCAAAGCGCAAGACGCAGGAATGTCCCCCCACTTGGTGCACGAAGGGCTCAAGCATCACCCCTTTTTCCATATAGCACTGCTGGTGCTGGAGCTTGTTCTGCTGCTGCTTTTGCTTTTGCTCTGCATCCATGGCCTCCTGGGCCTGAGCCTCCACAGCCGGACTCATCCTCCTCTGGCCCTGACCACACTACCGCGGGCATTAGACTCCTCACGCACGCACACACAATATGGTGGGGGCCCTATTTGGCAGGGACACGCACGCACGCACTCTCACACACACACACTGCAGATCCACAGAGGACTAGTCCTAGCGCATCGCATTAATGAGCTCAGCTTGTTTTTATGAGTTATTCCCACGATGTTTTCCGAGGCTCTTGCTGTGATGATGATCTGTTTGGCGATGCTGTCAGAGATTCTGCTGGTCGACAACAAAGGACAGGAAGGAGGAAGAGAAACAAAACACACAGCTCACGTTTAGTGGATATTTAACTCCCTTCAGCTCCTTGCCTGGCAGTAGTTGTAGCTGAGTTAAAAAAAACAAAAGCCCTTTTATGTCCTTCAAATGTTAACGTTTGGACCTGGGCTGTTGCGGCAGATAAAGCGACCAGCCGCAGATCCTGCTTGTGCCTCCTCTGCAGACTCAACCCTTTATGACAGAGGAGAGCTGGCTCACTACTGGTAAAGCTCTCACAAGCCTGACACTCGGCCCGCCCCATCACAAGCAGCCCACCAATCGCAAGCATCCAAAGGAGGTTGTTGGGTGGTAACCCTTCAAGCAAAGTAGCAAGCAAACAAAGACAGTGATGGGAGGGGGTAGTCTGGGGGAAGGGAGAGAGGAAAGAAGAATAAAAACAAGGAGGGAGGGCAAAGCTGAACTCAGCTGTTTCTCTGTGCGACAGTGGGGTTTTCACAAACTGGCAGAACAAGTAGAAGTATTTCCTTAAAAGACGGGAGGGAGCAACAGAACAAGGAGAGGCAAAAAAAACCCCCAAACTGACATTCAATGGAAAACAGCAGTGAAATATAAGCAACATGGCAAACTACACAAAATACTTCCTGTTCCTGAAAAGGCAAAACGCTTTGACACCACTAAAAAACAGTGCAAAACAAAGATGTCGGTAATTTAATGTGACACTAAAGATATTTTACATACTTGGAATTGTTCCTCAAAGGATTTACTGCATAACATAAGGATAGGTTTGTTGTAATTAATAAATCTTACTGCTTGATTGCAAATGTAACTGCTATAATGTTAATTAAAACGAAAATATCAAATGTTTTGGTCTTTAATTTCTGTTAGAGCAAAATACTGCAATCTAACAAACCAACCTTCACATTCTAAGCAAACTTAAAGGGCCCCTTAATGCAGCCTTGTTATGTACACACTGATAGAGTTTTAATTTTGTATTTCTAGAGATTTCCATTCAATTTACTAGTTGGTATATCACTATACTTGCTATAGTGGTATAGCAACACACTAGGGTAGTAAACAGAACAAATCAAAAAAACAAAACAAATGTTGGACCCCTACCTTCAGTTTACAATGTTTAGTAAAGTGTTGTTTATAGTAAAGCCGTTTCCTTTTGCTTCATCTTGACTTCTTCAGTCGTAGAGTTGCGTTGTTATGAAGTGAAGGGGTGAGCAGGAGTGACGTGTGAGGTTTCTAAGAGCTCGTGTTCTGACTTGAGTGGAAACTATAATCCTCATCTTGCACCCTCCTAGCCCTCCTTGACATAGATTATCGTAGCAGGCAAAACAGCATCTGATTAAACCAGTCACTCACTGCTGCCTCCATTCAAGTGAGGCTAACTTTAAATAAGTACAGTGTATTATTCTCAAAACATATAACTGCATGTTTGCAGCCTTTAACATGTCATGGCATGTTTTTTGTGTACATATCAGTGTGCATGTGTGCTGTACGTACAGTTGGTGACTGGGTGGTTGTGCAGGAATAGAGTCAGTACTAATCTCTCTAATCCTGCCTCCTGGAACAAAAGAGGAAAATGGGCCGTGATAAACATAGTGGAGAATATTCCCATTTAAGCAAACGTGTATGTTCAGTACATACACTTTTCTTTTTTGTGGACAAAAGAGCAGGGTAGCCATCGACTTCTGGACATCCCCCTTTCATCTGTGAGCACTGACAGATAAAGGCTGCTTTGTACTCTGCAGGAAAATCTCTGTCATCTCGAACTGTCTGTGATCACTTTTAGTTCAGTTTACAAACCAAAACACAAATGTTGTCAGTCATATGTTTCTTTTTTGGAGCAAAGTGGCTGTGTTAAATCCTGTTTCGATTGTGGCTAATATGGTACACTGCTACCTGCTAACCAATGCCTAAAGCAATCCCTGAGCTGTAGCATTGAGACCCTTGAGTAAACAAAGATTTTATGACCTGTGCTTGTCTTGCTGTGCAAACATGAAACAATGTCAATGTCAACACCTGCACTGTTCACTACATTTAAAATTAAATAGGAGCTAAAAATGACAGACAGTTGGCGATGCCATAAAATCATAAAAACATGCAAGACAACAGAGTGATGGCATGCATGTACATTCAAAGCTATACAACACATGCTATTTGAAGCTATAAGAGTTCAGGGATGCATTTCATCTTGATAGCGTCCACAAGCTCAGGCCAGCAGGCATCATAAATGTTTTATGATATAACAAATTACATTTGAACAAATTCAGAGAATTTAAATACAAGAGTTTGAATTTGAAACTTACTAATAACTGTACAGAAGAAATAACAAATACGAGAGAGAACAGGAACAGGGAAATGAGTGCTATAACCTTGAAAGAAATGGGCCATGCACAGTATGGGGCAGTTAACAGGGGCTTTTCATGGTGCTGCTGAGGCACGTGTCAGTCACAAACAGAGACAGTGAGATATGAGATAGGCAAAGTCGAGATGACGCGAAGTCTCAATCCATCCTCTCACCTCCACAAAGCGTACAACAGTTGTGCAGTCAGAAAAACATCTCCTGATAAGATGATAAGGTCTTCTGACCCTGAAGGAAGAGGACAGATTTTAATCTGTCTACAAAAGAGCACGAAGGAAATGGCTTTGCAAATCAAAACTCAATCTAAATCCCCAATAAACACACAACATAGAGACAAGGTGCCATTATGGAGTGGAAAGAAGAAGGAACTGCATTGTGAATATCAGAAGTCTATAATAAGGCAGGCAGACAGACCATCACATGTTTTACTGAAAGCCATTTGCAAAGCTAAAGTTCAAAGTTTGGCATCTCAATTACAGACTTTACATTCTGCTGTAGCTGTTGCCATGGAAAATACGAACTACAAAACAACAAAACAGAACAGTGGCTATAGTTAAATCCCGAGCCTTCAATAACTTTCATATGTATCTATATGCCTGCAGTGATTTTTTTAAAAATATTTATTAGCTCAAATATTATTTTAGACTGGGGCCAAAAAAACCCTGTCCAGCTTACAACACATACATGCCTTTGGCCCATAGAAGCAGACTGAACACAGATAAAGCTAACACTTAGGCGAGAAGATCTTGTAAAATCCACACAAGAAGGACCAGACAGCAAACTTAGATCTTTTTGTTTTTGTTTCCTTTATGCTGGAAAAGTAACTGTGTGCTAAACTGCAAAAATATGATGGCACCTTTACCTTAAATGCCTTTCAACTGTCCCACACCTTCTGCATCATTTTCAAAGTCATGCAGACAGCTGTCTCAGCATCATTAACTATGATCAACAAGTACAGTGAGATCAAAGGGCTTACTTAGCGATCTTAATCTGTGAGCTTTTATCTATCAACAAAATATGGCAGTCACAGGGACATAGTGAGAGCAGGTATGTCACTGAGGATATCAAGTGGGTCAATGATTTACAAGGCTTTGCAGAACGTGATTGTTCTAAAATTATCAGCAGATACGTTTGGATCTGCTGATAATTTCACTTTTTTAATCAATAGGTAGTTAGTTCTATGAAGTGCCAACTATCATCCATGAAAGAGCAGTTCATGAGAAATAGTCCTTTAAGTATCTAGGGAACAAAGTGCAAGAGTTCAAAAGTAACTGAACACTTTGCTACTGCAAAAAATGTGCTTTTTTTTTCTTTCTTTCTTTCTTTCTTTCTTTCTTTCTTTTTTTTTTAAATAGGCACATTCACTGAACTTTTTGATCACACCTTGTATCGCTGATCGAGTTAATCACCAAATCACAATCTGACTTTCTTCCACTTGCTGAGGACCAAGAAAGGACTGAAGGCTGAAGCAAAGAGACCCTACAACACAGAAGAGTTGAAGGTGGTTGTGGTGAAGGCATGGGAGAGCATTACCAGGGAAGATACAATGTGTCTCCTGATTTCTGTAGGTCTAAGATTCCCAGCCCAGTCATTAGCCCTTTTCTGACATGGAATATGTAACACTGCTATAGGGGTGTCTGAATCCAATACAGAATCCAGTCTCAAGATGTGATTCCATGCCGTGATTCACCCCTCCATCTTTTTTTCTAAATTAAAATCACTGAAGGACCGAGCCTGGAAAGTGTGTAACTGTCCAAATACTTACAGTCTGGACTGGATGTCTCTATTAAGATTACAGTTATAGAGAAGGATGGGTTGGTAGGGGCCAAGGGAGCTCTTGTTTATAATATCTTTTTCTGGGTTCTACAGTACTAGCTTGTTGTGTACTTTTGTACTGTTGACCTTATATCCTGCAAGAGCTAAAGAGAAGATTTAGGATGAGACATAGTGTATAATCTGAATGAGCTGGCACGAGTCTAGATTGCACTGGATCAATTTACGCAATGTCCAAGGGGAAATGTGCATGTTACAATGATTCATATTCATGTGTGCAGAACCCAGGCAGACAGGAAGAAACAGAGAAATGAATACACGGATATAACATACAAAGACACAACCAAAACATCTCACTACACAAACATCTACATGTTCTACTACTCCTGGTTTGGCTCTTGGCATGGGTGCAGTGGAAAAAGGATGATCTTACCTGTGTGGAGATTTGCGGGGTCATTTTCCAGACTGATCACCTCACTTCAAGCCTGATAAACCTGCTAACCAAATCCTCATGGGTCACCAAACACCTAATCCTTCACTAAAAATACCACATGCTGCTGGCAATTCAGGCCAGAGAGTAGCTATTTATAAAACAAAGTCTGCACCATGCCAAAAGCAACAGACAAATAAACACAAGGGATCACACATAAAGGAAACAATTCAGTGGCTGCCACTATAGACAATGAGGGCATACCAGAAGTTATACAGTTGCACCCACAGGTCAAATCTTGGCTGGTTGACAGTTGTAGAATTGTACAGTCTACGTCTGGGCTTGTCCTCTTTATAATGCATGCAAATATACCTGAACCCAACACAACAAAGCTGATAAGATGATAAAACATAAAGGAGGAAAATCTCTGCCCCGATTCTGCCAGCGGCACCCATCTGCCACAACTAGTTGGTAGATGAGCAGAAGGAAAAGAGAGGAGACAGCAAACAGGGCAAAGCACAAACTACGCGTGACAGTAGACAGTAGTTAAAAGCATGCAATAATGGCATGTAAATGCAAGGGAAATGAAGAAATGCTCAGTGCATCATGGGAAGTCCTCCAGCAATCTGAGCCTATAGCACTACAACTATGGGATGGTTCAGTATCACCTGATGGTGCTTTAAGAGAAGAGAGTGTGTCTGTGTCGCAAACCCACACTGTGAGCTGGTTCCACAGGAAAGGAGCCTGATAGATTAAGTCTCTGGCTCCAATTCTACTTTTGGAAATTCTAGAAACCACAAGTAAGCCTGCACTCTGAGAGCAAAGTGCTTTGTTGTGCTGATATGGTACTATGTGGTCTTTCAGATATGATGGGGGCTGATCATTCAGGACACTGTATATGAGGAGAAGGATTTCAGATTCAATACTGGACTTAATAGGGAGCCAGTGAAGAGAAGCCAATATGGAAGACATGCATAGACTCTTTCTAGTCTCTGTCAGTAGTCTCGCTCATTTATTTTTTTGTAGCTGGACACCATAAGAGGAACATTTTTAAACTTTCACAGCTAGAAGATGAGCAGTTTCTCACTGTGTGACAAATGTGTACATAGATGTATCTGTGTAAGCCGTGAGTGGGGGTGTCAGCTGTGAGGTAATTGCACTTGTATACACACACACACACACCCTGGAACTGTTTGCTTACACAAACCACAGGGAGTAGAAAGATGAGGTATCAATATTCTCAATAAAGTTAAATGGCCTGTAAATAATACGTAGATGAATAAATAATAAACAGATGCTTTGACTTGCAAAAAACAACAGTTGCTATATAACATTAATAGTGGCTGCATTGCATTTAGTTACAGCAGGTGAATGTCCCTGGTTAGGCTTAACAGAAGCTTGGAAATGTGAGGGACAGAATGGTTATCACACTGTGCTTCAGTAGCAACATTTCTACACGAAGAAATAAAAATTTCTGTAGACCTAATTTATTTATTTATTTGTTTTTTGTTGTTGCTGGCTCAAGGAAAAATGAAGTCCAATAACAATTTGATTTACTGGATTAATAAAAATGCAGAGGGTTTATAAGAAAGAACTTTGGAGTGCTCAGAGGAAAGGGGGACACCTAGAACTTGCTCTAGAAGACACCAATCCATTGGAAGCGGTAAACAATCCAGCATTAATTGGCTAATTATTTAGTCTCATATAGTGCCAAGAGCAAGACACGTCATCCTAAGCAGAGTGTGTTCAAAACTCTTGTCTGACTTTACTTTGGTCTTTTTATTACCTGAAACAGGATACAGGACTGATAAACAATAGGACTGACAATGCTTCTTAGATCGTATAATGAGGTCTTCCCAGTAACCACTAATCCAGGAGCACTGCCAAAGTTTGTGACTAGATAGTGAGTCATTTAGTATTTATGAAGCTGTAAAGCTCAGTGATGTACAAGAAATGAGAATCTGGACGTCACATACTTCCTGGATTTAAGCTTTGACACATACCTGAAGTGTCTCTCTTTCACACACACACACACAGACACAGACACATTTGACAGAGACTGAGCTGGCTCCAGTCCACTGACACAATGCAGGTTACCAGCTCTAGTCTGGCACAGAACTGCTAGTTGACTCCTGGGTGCTGCTTAGCACACTGCAGTTTTATTGAAGGAAAAAGATTAATTTGACAGCACCGTAAGCCAAAAGTGTGGATTTTGTCATTAAGCTATGATGCAAAGATATACTTGCATGTTACTATGCTATTCAGTTAATGTTTTTATATATGTTTTCACAACTGGAAACATAAGCCTATCAGTGACATTAAACCCTTAATCCATATTGGTTTATCTGGGTCTGAGATTGAGCTCATACAGGCCTTGACGGGACTATTCCCATTGCCAGTTGGCTTTGGCTAACTCACACCCTTTGGTTCAGTTTTTAAAAACTAAAGCATGGGGATTATAACAGAGATAAGACAGCAGTTTTATGGTGTGGATGTAAAAAACTTTTGGCTGCCTGCCTCTTATACAGATCAGAGTCAAAAACAAGTTTGTGATTCTACTCAGAGGAAAAATAATTTATTTTCATTACACATTTTAGAGGGAATTGGGGAGAGTAGTCCTTTACATGAAAAGAAAAAGAAAACAGACATTTAAATCCCATTCTAAAAAGGATTCATTTCGCAAAAACATTATATTACTTCCATTATTGTCTCTCTGTGTTTGGCAGGAAGCTTGGAGTTGGACAAGATAATGAGAGAAAAAGATGCCTGTCATTATAGCAGTACCACAGGCACCTTGTCAACTTCCTCTGTGCACTGAGGTTGAAGTCCTCATTCTGTTAATCCTATAGATAGGGCTCTTGACATAGGAGTATGTCAACAACACTCATCACTCGTCCTTTGCCTTACATGCAGGGCCATGACAGTGTGGGTACTTGAATGCCTGCCAGGACAGACAACAACATGGAGCAGATGCTGCAGTTGCAGATGCACAAGAAAGAGATTCATCTTTTTTCTTTTTTTCTTTGTTTTTTTGAATGCAGTATCAATAGCTTTTCCAGAAGTAATTTATTTGTAAAGACAATGTCACATCAAAAATATGGTCTGCGTTGCCTTCATACATGGGCACAGTCAGGTACATGTTTCCATTTCTGTCTGACATTCTGTAAAAATAACAGCCATCTATGATGTTTATGTGTAAGTGTCAATACGGTACGTGAATTACTGACATTATCTCACCTCCAAAGTGTGTCAACTCCAGCTATCTACCGCCGCGTGAGGTGATGGAAAGGAGGGAGGGCTACACATCATTTAACACGATGGCACATTTCTCAGACCAAATATAAACCCACACACACACATCTTTCACCTTAAATAACAGCACGCATATGCCTCATCGCATACTTTTAAAAGCTAGGATCTGACATAAACACAATGGAATGTCCTCAGTGTAACTCTCTATAACAAGGCTCTATGCAGACACTCATACTATTGTGCATAGCCAAATGCAGCCATTTGGATGCAGCTACTTCCTACCCAACAAGGACATGCGCCATAACAAGAGGTGACAGCACACTGTCAAACCACGTGCATCTCTGTTTATGTCTTTATAAGGATGAGACAGAGCCACACTCAAAAGAGGCAGTAATTTTAGATAACAAAGAAGTATAAAGAAAAAACGTTAAAATGCAGTAAAATGCATGGAGTGATATTTGGACACAAAAGGAGAAAAAGACGGGTTAAGATGAGACTGAATGGTAGTAGAATGAGTGAAGCCTATTACAGGCCAGACATAGAAATGTGAAGCTTTCATCATATTAAAAGAAATGTGATTTAAGATGGCAAGACTACTCATCCAGGACACCTAACACTGTAAACTAACTCAGCATGCAGAAAGCGCACACAGTCTCAGCCCTTGCTGCCTGCTGCCCAGATGAATATTAATCCTTGGAAAAAGTCCACACGTGCATAAACATAACACCGCAAGGTAAGACTCTAATACGGTGTCCAGTTACAGCAAATTAGAAGATTGGTGCCGACTGACCTCAAGTACATGCAGATACTCTTTACATGCGCAGCTGCAAGCAAGCATACCTGTTTATTGTGATGGAAATGAGACACACTAGGCACTATCAAACACGGGTCTGCTGTGCTTCAGTGACACTCTGCTTAATGTTTTGATTGCTGTTCGCACGGTTTGCAGCACAGGCTGCATGCGAACTCTGCCTCTCAATGCAATGAACAAAAACAGTCCTATAATAAGCATGAGAAATAAAAATGTCCCGTGCTGATTACAGGATTGATATATATGAAGTCACCTGTAAAATACTTAGAACTAGGTGTTAGTTCTATGCTTATTTATTTATCTTTATCAAAATTACATTTAACTGTATTGCCAGCTACTTTCTTTTTCTCCTAATTTAAACTCCTTCTCACAGTGATATATAAGCTGTAACAGTACAGATAGCAGTAAAGCACTAAAATATAATAGCCATTATGCTTATCCAAAGCAACCATTCAGTTATTTTATTTGTATTAAACCATATAATTCCACTGGAAACCAAAAGTAGTACAACCAACACTAAATCTGTAAGTAGGTCAAGAAGCACTCAATTAGAAGTGATTCACGTAATTAAAAGACCAGAAACTGCTGTCAAAATGTACAAACAAGCACCATTGTGGCCTTGATGTAAAGATTTTTTTTATTTTTTTTTTTTTTTTATGGCAGGGCAGAAAAAGATGCACAAAGCTGCACTGCAGCACACGTGAAAAAACAGCACAGATACATGTAGTGAGGTAATGAAATGCACTGTGGTTTTAAGTCTGTGTGGGCAGGAATGTTGGCTGTTACAAAGCAGCGTGGGCTGCACTGGCAGCAGTGCAGCATGTTTCTGTGCCATAGATTGGTCTGCAGTGCAGTGGTTGTGTCTGCACGTGAGAAAGCGCGCACATGTCAGAGGATTACAGATGAGCCCGTCCACATCCCCCTCTGAAGGACTCCCCCACCATACAGACTCTATGCTCCTTCCTGCACTAATACAGTCATTTCAATCTCTCTGTCAAGTGAACATCCAGTCCTCAATCTTCCCCAAAACAGCAGCATTTATCCAACATAATAAGCACTTCATCCTCTCAAAGCAGCAGACTGCCCAGTAATATGACACAGTACAGACTACATTTGGTCCACAAAACTGATGTCTAAAGAAGGAAACTTCCATTTTGGGACAAAATGTGATGTCAATTTCAATACCCCCAGTTAACCTCTCATCTTCCAATTCAGTTAAAACTGAAATGACCTCTTGACTCTCCTCCCATCAGTCCAGTTCCTTTTACCCTAATATACAGCTCTGTACCTGGAAAATGAGCAGCGGAGGTGACAGGGTGGTGGGGAGGGTGCTGAGGTTGCTGAGACTCCTGGGGTTTGAGGTGATGAATCAGATGATGATTTCTGAGTGGGTACTGATGTGTAAGCCTGGCATTCGTCCAACAGGGTAACTAAAGAACACCTGGGGCCCATGGAGGCAGAAAAGAGGACATCTAAATGATGCACAGAAATGAAGCTTCTTATCCCCTCCCAATCTCTAACAGTCAGCCAGATAGCATTTGCAAAAATAGATAAAATAAAATAAATATGCAATCAATAAGTTGCGACTTCCTACAAAAAGCAAAAACCATACCTGATTTAAATTTGGTTGATATCTCCTTCAAGGTCTTCTCAAACTCTAGCAGAGTTGGCTCCCTGCCTGCAACCTAAAGGGCAGATAGCAGTTTTCAGTGGAAGTGTCTGCTGTGTCCAAGCCCAAAGGCAGCACCTATCTGCTATAATTGTCTTGATAGGACTTCATTCTCTTTCCCCAAAATAAAACTCCCTTTGAAGGGTTGCCATTTTGAAACAGCAGAGGAGATCCAGTGCACATTACAGATGCGTAGGTCCAAGCCATCGGAATGGGACTTCCACAGAGCCGTCTTAAAATAGCAGCAGCAAATTTAAACCAGGAATGGCTATTACTTTTTTCAGGTCTAGTCAGGGAACGTTTTGGTCATTCCTCATTTAAAAATATTGAGCATTAAATATGATTGTACAGTGATTAAGATTTAGTGACAGTTCTGAATTTATCATGAGCTGTCTTTGGCTGTAGCTGATGGACATTACTTTGAGACTCATTGCTGAATTCACATGACCCATTATAAATTAAAGTCTGGGAGAAAAAAAATTACCAAGGCTATTTTGAGTGCCTACAAACACGACAGATTCTATTATACATACTCATTAATATTTAACCTGTTTTGTAAACCAAAAGAAACTTTTAGCCAATCATGTTGTTGCATTGATACATGTGAACAGTTGGGATATCGGAAACTGAGCATGCTTAGCAGGAGAAGGACTTGCGGAGGAAAAAAGCTTTATTTTGGGGCAAAGTTGCCAAACCTTTGAAGCAGTTTTTATGGGATTTTAGTAGTGATTCTATTCTTACAGATTTTTATAGCCTAGTGACCACTGAAATGAAAGGTAAGGGCCTCTCCCCATGTATTTAGATAGGGACAGTAAGGTAACCACCTGGATTTGATCCAAAACGGCTAACAAGTTGCAAGACTTGCTTCTAGAAGGACTTCTTCCACAGGGAGGAAGAAAAACAGCAAGTCTGTTTCTCATTGTTTGGTCAGAGACATTCACAGCAGTGGTCTGCTGGAGGTCATTTTGTAGGGCTCTGGCAGTGCTTATCCTGTTCCTCCTTGCACAAAGGAGCAGATAGGTTGATGATAGGTTAAGGACCTTCTACGGCCCTGTCCAGCTCTCCTAGTGTAACTGCCTGTCTCCTGGAATCTCCTCCATGCTCTTGAGACTGTGCTGGGAGACACTGCATACCTTCTGGCAACGGCACGTATTGATGTGGCATCCTGGAGGCCAGGATGCCACAGGTTGCACAGGTAAATCCTGGAGGAGGATTTACCTGTGCAACCTCTGTAGCATCCAGGTATTGCCTCATGCTACCAGTAGTGACACTGATCTGAGCCAAAAAGAAAAACTAGTGAAAAAATCAGTCAGAAAAGATGAGGAGGGAAAAAAATGTCAGTGACAACCACCTGTAAAACCATTCCTGTTTTGGGGGTCGTCTCATTGTTGCCTCTCTAGTGCACCTGTTGTTAATTTCATTAACACCAAAGCAGCTGAAACCGATTAACAACCCTCTCTGTTACTTAACTGACCAGATCAATATCCCAGAAGTTTAACTGACTTGATGTTATACTCTGATTAAAAAGTGTTCCTTTAATCTTTTTGAGCAATGTATTTGCCTCATACTAACACTTGCGTTTAGAAATCTTTATATGATTTCTCTCTCACCTAAAATCCTGACCCAAAGTAAAGTACAACTTAATTATATTTAAAGTTTGTTTTGCAAAATATACCCAGAGAACTATTTACATAGTTTTGTGCTTTTGGTATTAAAGAGTACATGCACGTGCATGGACTTATACATGTGCTCAGAGATGCATGTGTATGGTGAGTATATTTGTGGTTTTGTTCTTTATGTGGACTCCTATATTCAAGAATTATTGTGTGCTTATATGTGTGCGCTCAATACTGAAGCAGGAGAAACGTGCATTGGAAGCAGAGTGGCGGAGGCAAGGGCAACATGACAGCACGCTTGGCTTGTTCAGCTCGTGACCCCACTCATCACCTACCTCCAGGCTCTCCCTCCTCAGAAACAATAGAATATTTACTGTGCCTGTCCAAGCAGTGGGCTGTGGATTGGAAGCTGCCCAAAAATTCAAGATTATTAAAGTATCTGTATGTGGGAGACTTGGTGTATATACTCAAAATAAAGGCAAGAATTGCTAGATTCAGCACCATCAAAGGTTTTGAACAATCATATATTTGTGGAAGCTTTGTTTTGGTGTGGGGGTTTGTACATCACAGGAATTGTTTCAGTCATACCTACATTATAATTTAACTTAGGGGTTATACCATTTTGCCATTCTTTATGTTGTGTATTTTTGCGAACAAGTGAATTTCTGTCAGTTTGGCGAGTATTTACAATGATGTTTGAGTCGAGTTTAGATGTTGGCAATGGTTTATAGTATTTGTTGCAAGTGTGTCTGAGATAGAATCACTGAACCACTACACTGTATTAAATTATGAATTCCCAGATAACATAAAAGTAATGCATTAGTTGCACTTATGAGACTACTAGCCTAAGGTAGTACTATAAAAAATAAAGGCACTTATGTGCTGCTTTTAATTTTATACTCCCCTGCAGGACCTGATACATGCTCTAAAAGCTTTTACTACTCTACTGTAGGTTTGTACTTTGATACATCACTTAATCTATATCATCATACATACATAAGAAATTACTAGGTATTGTACAGTAAGTTGTTACAAACCCAGTTGCCATGATCATATGGTAAATAACAATGATTGACTTAAACTGAAACTTTAACAAAAAAAAAGGAAAATGTCTGCTCTGCTTTATCGCATTCAGTGGCAGAAACTGCTTTGCCATTGTCACACAGTCTTTACTTTATTGGCATAGCCTTACAATAGCGCAATTTGCTGTAATGTCCCTCAGTGTAACGAAAGCTGAGTTTGCAAGAATACAAAAAGCTGAAAATTTCAAGGGATCGACTGTGAAGTGGAGTGTGTGTGTGTGTGTGTGTGTGTGTGTGTGTGTGTGTGTGTGTGGGGGGGGGGGGGGGGGGGGAAAAAAAAAAAAAAAACACCCGGGGGGGGGGGGGGGGGGTTTTT
>VUQI01018516.1:1704-14484 GCA_015106735.1 Paratilapia polleni | reverse complement strand
TTACTTCTTGACAGCCACCCTTCCACTGAGACCATTTCTGATGAGGCTTCTGAACAGTAGATGGATCAACTGAAGGGCCAGATGCATCTCTCAGGTCCTGTGTCAGGTCTTTGCTGGATTTTTCCTGTCTCTTATGGACTTCACTTTCAGATACTGTTCATCTGCTGTAGATAGTTTTTTAGGCCTGCCACTTCTTTTGTCCTCCACTTGTCCAGTTCTCTCAATTTTTTTAAGGACACACTTCACACCATTTAGTTGATTTTACATCAACTAAAGAAATTGGAGCAAATTATGTGTTTTTGTAACAGGCTGCTAGTAATAAAGATACAATTTAAAATTAGTTATTTGCTAAGTTATCTGTTATGTGTAGACACAACACTGCTTCATCCCTTGAGTTAGGTGCCTTTTTAATGCTTGAATGCATCAAAGGTCAGTGTTAAGTGGCTTAACAAACAAACAAACAAAAAAACAAACAAATCATTCCTCTGAAAATGGTCAGCTACAAGTACTGGACTGAAAATGAGTGAAAAAGCAGCCAATGTCTAAAGAAAAATTTTGAAAGACCTTCAGAAATCCTGGAGAACTATTGCTCAAGACCACTTTAAAATTACAAGAAAATCTGTCTCCTTGGAAGCAAAATATAAAGAAATGAGGGGTGGCTCAAGACTTTTGCACAGTACTGTAATTTAATTAGGTCTCCCTCCTTTTTGTGTCACCTCCATCAACAACAAAAAAGGAAGTACCTAAAATCTTTAACTTCATGACATTCACATTTTCTTGTTGTTTTTCTCATTTTCTCATTGACCCCAAGATGCTCCTGATCAAAGGTGTGTGCTTTGTCATCTTTACTGTGTGTACACACCATGCATCAGTGCGTGATTGTGTCTGTGAATAGGTGATTAGAAACGCTGTATAGCACTTTGTTTCTTAAAAGGTGGTATTTATGTGCAGACCATTTACCATTTCTTGATTCTATTATTTTTTTTAATGTCTAAAAAAAAATCATCTGACTTTAATTCAGCTAGTAATCAAAGTTAGTTAGAGTGAAACACAGACATCTATACTCAGGGAGTGGAGATAAAAGGCTGTTTACTGTTCACTGGTCAAAAAGAGGATAAAAAAAAAAAATCAGGAATGAGAAGAGCAACATTCCTTGAAATATTGATGTCATTAGATAGATCTTAGAGAACTTCAAAAGCATGGATTGTGACGAGGCCAAAAAAATGTGCACTGATGGCATAAATTTAAAAAAAAAATGGGGGGTGGGGAAGAAAAAAAATTCTGCTAAATAAGTGACTTAGACAGAATTAAACAGCTAATAACTGTTAGCGTCATATTACATCACATTCAGATTATTCTACATCTATTATCTGGACACTTAATATGAAAATATACGATGACTACCTACAAGTAAGCCCTTAAAAGTCTAAATCCCCTTTTCTTTGTGTGTTCTGTGAATTGCAAATGTGCACCTGTGAAGCCTAAGAAATCCTCCTTTACTTACAGAAACATAATTATCAAACTGTCACTTGCCAGTCATTTTGTGAGTATGCAGATGAAGTGCATTTGCTGCATCAACCCAATGTACAGTGAATTTTTCCCTTCACGTCACTTTTATTGATAAAAAAAAGATGGCAATTGTGAGTGTTTTTCTTCACTCAGGCTACCGCTTGAAGTATATGCAAGTGATAAGAAAATCTGCATATTGAATATTTTCCAACCTTTTATTATCCTCCTATAAAACTGCCGGCTCTCAGGCAGCTCACCTGTTGATATCAGTTAAAAAAAAAAAAAAATTATAGAACCATTTACATTTTTACCTCTAGTCGATTTAACAGCTGCAAAGACTGAGATGGTATTTTAAATAGAATAGCTTAAGTTAATTCACACCCAAAGGAATGCTTTAAGCTGGCGATCTCAATAAATGACTAATAAACACTTCAAACTAACAACAACCTGAGAGAATGTTATTTGATTTAAAGGTGACATATTATACTACTTCTATGACAAATTAAAATATGTTCCTAGAATGTGTGTTTCCGGTTTCAGCATAAGATACCTGACAGATCATTCATTGCACAATCCCTATGTGCCGCTGGTTTTTAGCTATGTTCAAAATGGATTGCTTGTAGCTGTAAATCCACTGCAGCCCACACCTGTTTCAAAAAGAGGTCTGTGAGTTGTGCAGAGGAGCAACCAATTGGGGCAACACAACACATGGAGGTGACCTCAGGGCAGCAGATACAAACATAAATGAGACATTTTACTGCTTCTAAAATTAGAGTTATGAAAGATGGACATATACTGTGGATGTGCAAAGAGAAGCCAGTGTGGAAACCTGCATTCTTTCCAATGCAGGAGGTGACTCCTCTGGTTGTGAATAGAAGTAAGATTCTATAGAAGTTTATGGGAATATGACCTATATTTTCAGTTGATTTATTATACACTATATGGGCAAAAGTACTGGGCCACCTATGCATTACACCTACAGGAGCTGTTCGACCATGGAAACCCATGCCATGAAGCTCCCGGCGCACAGTTTTTGTGCTGATGTTAATACCAGAGGAGGTTTGGAACTCTGCAGTTATTGAGTCAGCAGAGCATTTTTTATGCACTATGTGTCTCAGCACTCAGCGACCTTGCTCTGTAACTTTACGTGGTCTGTCACTTCATGGCTGAGCTGCTGTTGTTCTTAAACCCTTCCACTTTGCAATAACACCATTTACAGTTGATCGTGGAATATCTTGGAGAGAAGAAATTTCACAAACTGTCTTGTTGCAACGGTGACATCCCATTACAGTACCACGCTCAAACTCAGCGAGCTCTTTAGAACGACCCATTCTTTCACACATGTTTGTAAAGGCAGACTGCATGGCCAGGTGCTAGATTTTATACACCTGTGGCAATGAGGCTGAAAACACCTGAATTCAAAGATTAAGAGGTGGGGCCCAATACTTTTGTCCATATAGTGTATCAGTCAAAAGTTTTCCAATGATTTTGTGGTCTCACATTCCAGCTTTTAGTCTTCAATATGGCCTTATTCATTTTTATATAAATGATAGTTTAATTTGGACTTGTGAGCACAGGAAAGGAATGAAGAGAGCTGATAAAAAAAGGGCTGACAAAAAGCCAGCTGAGTTTAGCTTGCTCTTAAGAACAAAATGAGACATGAAAACACAGTGACACACACAGCCCTTGCTCATTTCAAATTGGACTTAAAGTTTCCACAAATTCCTGTTGTTCCTCTGTATTACACTTTCAACATAGCTGCGGCCAGTGGACAGGCAATCAAAGCAAATGGTCAGGGTAGACACATTTGCTGCACAGTGTGCTAACATTTCAAATTTCCTATTGTTGTGAGTGGATCTTTGTCGCTTCAGAAATCAAAGTAACTCCACTCCATCCAATCTAGCCAATCCATCAGTTAGAGTTAGGAGAAGCTAAACTCTCCATTAGTAAGGAAATTACAACGGTGGACTGTGGCTGCTCATTAGGTCTGTCCTTCGCAGGCTTTACTCACCAGCAGGGAGCTGAGCTTATCAAGTATTCATGTCAAAACTGGCTGAAAACCTGAACAACTCATTCAGAAGAAGAACTCAAACATGCTTTCTGATCTTTGGAAAAAGAAACATTACCAGAATGGTTTGCATACTTATATTTTGTGTGTCTCTAGACACATTGGGAACACCTCATTATGTCCCTTTTAAAGGCATATGGCCAGTGTTTTGGAAAATGCATTAGAAAATAAGCACTGCTTGCTGAATCCACAGATATATCAAAACCATTACAATTCACAAGGCAAATTAACCAGCATGGGGTAACAATCAGTCAGCTCTGGTAGAAATGAATATTTGAGCTTCCTCTTTTGCAACATTGGACAGAATACTTTGTGACATTTAACAGTGGCATAAAGACGTCCACCCAACTAATAATAGCATGGTTTGGGGCTTTAATAGTAGAACAAACCATCTTCTTTAAAGTGATGTTAGTTGTAGTATGGGAAGTTTTTGCCACAACAAGTCATGATTATATTTTGATGGATGGTTACTAGGTGTTTTCTTTGCTCTTTAGTTGTCTTGTCCTCTGAGAAAAAGTCACAGTATACCAGCAGATGTTTCAGTGTGTTTGCAATTGATTTTTACAGAGAACAAGAACTACTTCTACACCGGCATTAAAGACATTATGGATTTACTAGACAAGAGCTTAAGTGTGTGTGGTCCTGCACTAATACCAGCAAAGGAGTCCTTTAGATGTGCTTGATAATGACCCAAGTGACCTCAGATGACAGTGAGTTGAGGGTATGTGATTGAATGTACAGATTCAGAATACTGTTACATGATGTATTTAAAGCAAACTTATTTTATTTGCTACTTCGGCAACATGAAGTCCCAGTTTGATATATATATATATATATATATATATACACACACACACATCCTTTGGTCCTCAGTTGTTTGAATCAGTTAAAAGCTTTTCACTGCAGTTAAGCGTCAATAATATCTTGTTTTCACTCTAGTAAGGTCATTACATCTAAGTATACTTCAAAGATCAATGTGCAGAATGTGGTGGGTATGCATTTGTGAAAAAAATACTAACTTGTTTTCCTAATAGAAGGTTTTAAAATGCTGTATGAATTAAGAGTGACTGTTCTTTCACAGGCACTGGTTGAAATGGAATAGTTCAGTCACTCAATGAGACAGCCCATTCAACACCCTGGCTTGCCTCTATAATATGAAAGTACATGGCTTTCACATAGATCATTATTCATGCACAGTCTGGTTAAATGCACATCATCAGGCAAAATCATATGACATGTAAAGTGGAGTATGAGCTAGAGAAGATTATATTTGGTCTGATGCAGTTTCTAGATGGCACTTTAGGAGTAGAGGCTCGGTATCACAATAATGTATGTCTCTTTTTCCACATACAAATGCTCTATGTGGTCCCCTTCCTCTACTCTTTTTCACCTCCTAGCTAAACTTTAGTGACTCCTTGCTATCGATATTGTAGCATATCTTGTATGTGCTCAAAGCTCTAGGTTTGACCAGTGCACCAATTAGCGTCACCCTTGGGCTTTCACTCCCTTAACCCCTGGAGCTGCTGCCCAGCTGCCATTTGATATAGGCATGCTTGTAAGCTCAGCAAACATTCTCTGCTCTTTTCCCTTTACCAAAGAAACACATTTCTGGTATCACACTAAAATCTAAACCCTGGGTGCAATATAAAATCAAAGGATTGACAGAGCAGATTATAAAATATTGCTTTATAGTTTGGACTTTAGCTGCAGAACCCTCAGATCTCTGCTATCAGCTTCATCTCAAGTGTGTGTTATAATGTTTACATGATGCCAATAGCCTTGTATTTCACCTACCCCTGCAAACTCCTTGAGCAAACTTCAATAACTCCTGTGTGCACAGAGAGCGAGAGAAGTGGGGCTTTTCTGATCCAACGCACAAGTTAAGCGAAATTACCTAAGTGGATTCCATGCTGTGGATAGCTGGACGGTGACCCTATAGTGCTAGGGCTCCCTGTCTTGCCTGGAATCTGCAAAACTGGCTGCCACTGGCTAAAATCTTTGCACATCTTTGTCATGTACGAGAACAGGCATGTCAATAACCTAAGACAAGCTTCACCTTTCAAAACTCTAGCAGCTGCTCTGCACGGCATCTCTCCATTACTGATGGCTGATATCTCCTAGACATTTATGGCCACATAAATCCAACATGAGTACTGACTGTCTTAGGATCTATTCAGTGCAATCACTCTCACACCACTGACCAAAGTTCTTTGGTAGATCTCAAGTTCTTGGACAACTGCCTGTCAAACATTTGAGAATCTCTCAGCGCAACTCCACAACCCAGCACTGACATTTCAACCTGACACAATGCCAAGTTGCATCAATTCATCCACGAGACTCTCAGCTCTAAACTGCCATACAACATACTTTGCTATATAGCTGTCAACTTCCATGGACTAGACACAGCCAGAGTCAGATGCATATTGCATGGCTGCTGTCTATGGGCAACACAGGGCTGAGCGAGTTGCCGAGCACAACCTTGACCAAGAGGCAAAACCTTCATGAGAGACACATGCAAACATGACCGTTTCGGCCTGACTTCAGTTTAGCAGCAGACACTTCCATGTAGCATCTGGCCCATCTGTCAGCAAGAAGCTGAATAAGCTATCTTCAAGTTGTCACCACAACCTTAATCCCTGAACCCTAAGGATATTTTGCAGACAGCTTAAGGTCAGAATCACAGTAGAATCCTAAAGTGAACCATTCAGCTAATCATTTTTACATGAACTGAGTAATGCAGCTGAGGTGGCTCTCTTTGGAATCTAGAACACAATAATTAAACATTTAACAAAAAGTTGAACCAAACAACATCTGTTCCCGTTTGTTGTCCAATTTCCCAGAGCCTCTCCTCTTCTAGGTGAAGAGATTTAGAGTAAACATCCACTCGTGTGTGGAAATGCACCAAGAAAAATGCTAGATAATTTGTATCTGTTCAGTCCAGTTAAAGAAGATGCCAGACAAACTAGTGTCATCAGAGCGACATATGCCACAGAGGTTGGCCTCCACAGCTAGAGGCTCTCTTATTAATTGCCTGTCAGAGGTGGCTCTCAGGTGTGGCCATGGCAGATGGCCTTCAGGGCTGCTTGCATCTCTGTGTGGCACCTTACAAAGAGATTGTGCTTGGCTGTTTTAGATATGTATCTGCATGCACCAAAGCTGATAATTATCATGATGAAGATGTCCAGTTTGAAATGTGTATTTTTATCACTGGGTCACACTTTCCATTTTAAAATGTGCCTCTGCCAAATAATAATAACAGTCTTTTTTGTTGGATTGTGTTGATGGGGTGTATCATCAAATTCTGTTAAAAGATTGTGCAGATGTGCTGATAATGCCTTGGAGGGGATAGATCAATTCAAAGGAAAGACAGTGAAAGGCAACACCTAACTTGAATCTGTACACCGATACTGTTTTTAAGTCTAAATAATTTAGAAGGCATTTCATATTTCACAGCTGAAATACAAAGATTCCAGGAAGGAAGTCTTTCAGATAGTCCATTTTTGATGTTAATGTTAAAGTTGCAGCTGATGAGGGACTGATATTATCTATAGATGGGTGACAAATTAAAAGAAAAACCTGAACCCAGGACCTCTACAGTGAGGAGACATATCTGATATCTCTGTTGAAGTGTTGGGGGAATTTTGCTTGCCCACTTCAAGGGAAAGGTCACTGCAAATCAATACAAAGTTGTTCTGAGCGATCATCATTATCCTATGATGAAACATTTTTTTTTTTTTTTTGGATCAGAGTGGTCTCTTCCAGGATAACAGTTTCCCCATCCACAGGGCACAGGGAGTCACTGATTGCTTTGATGAGTATGAAAATGTGAAATCACACGTTATGGTCACCAAATCGCTACCCAAGTGAACACATAAGGAAGATTTTGAAGCCTCGAGTTAAACAGCACACTCTACTCACATTTTAAGGTGGAAATGTCTTTTGGAATAATGGTTCAAGCCATAAAGACATGGCTTAAACCTCAGTATGAAACTCTTTGTCACTTTTTTTTTTTTTAAATGATCACCAATCTGCATACGAATATACTGCATGAGAAATAAATGAACATTAGTGAGTGTAAAAAAAAAACAGTGCCCTGTTAGATATGAGATGTTTAACATTTGCACCTTTTAGAGAGGTGAAATCAATTTCACATTAGTGTTGTTATTTCAAGACAGTGGTGGACTAAGGTCATGAATGGCCTATGCTGCTGCATTAGGTCATTCAGCTGTCTGGTAGAAAAGCTCGGATTCACGCCTCTTAGTGCCTGACTTATGGGGAGAGCGAGGGCTTACTTTAATAATGCGAGTTTATTGCTTTTAGTAGTGCATGTCATTATTGCTAGAAGTCATGACTGAAAACCCAGGGCTGGAGCGTATACCAATTGTTTTGGATGTGTGAACTGTCAGTCACATGGCCAAAGGCAAACAGTCATGAAAATGGCTGAAATGCACTTGTGTAGAAATAAGATCTGTGGACTGGATGGAAGTTCAGATGAACAGAACTGATGCACATGGGTTATTTCTGAAACACACACACACACACACACACACACACACACACATGCCCCACACACAAAGACATGCTCACACACTCAAAACTCTCCATCTTCAAGCCAAGAACTGCAGCCAAAGGCAAAGAGAAAATACAGTAAACGAATAGCTCTTTACCATTTTTTTCCTTCAGTTTGTTCATTCTGCTGTTGCCCTGATAAGAACAGCATTGAAAAAGCAGAACGAGAGAAAAGTTGTTTTCTCCTAAAAATCCTTTGAAAGAGTCTCCTTTCTTTCCCTCCTTCACCCTTTTTTTCTTCTCATTTAACTGGTTTAAAGAAGCAATTTCTCATATTGAGCTGGTGAGGTGGGGTGTTTCTTTGTGAGCAGGTGTTTTCTTCATTCACACTGGGTGTTGTAAGATTGCAGTGAGATCAATAATTGACTGCATTGGTCCCTGAGGACCGCTAACCAGAGATCAATAGATGCTGTGTAGGGTCAATTTTTACCCTCAGATATTTTATAGCTGCAGGCCACCTTTATGTTTCTATTCTGCAGTGACACTTTGGAACTCTTTGCTGGGTATAGGGTCAGGGGAAGAGAAGGAAACTATTTATAAATACTCTACCAATCTATTGCTGTTTTTTTTTTTTTTTTTTAGAGACCTATGCAAAGCACCTATAGCCTCAGTGCTGCACATGGCCATAGTACGAGAATTTGATTTTCAAAATTAGATTTTCACCCCAGAGCATCGATTGGGAGAAAAGTGATGTGTAATCACTGCAGTGAAACCTAAGAGTTATTTTTAAAAAGTACTGCAGGGAATTTAATATAGAGGTAGCTTTGTGTGTGTGTGTGTGTGTGTGTACATATATAAACCACCTGTGTGCATGACGGAAAGTTTCCACTCCTAACCTGATGAGAGAAGCTGCTGTGTGCCGATTGCATCACTAGCTGTTGCCATGGCAACCTGTCCCCTCACCGCAAAGGTCTTCTGGTACAGCTACACTGATAGAGAGGCTAAAGCCCTCTTACCGAGGTGAAGAGAGAGAAGGCGACAGAGGGAAGAGGGGACTGTTAAAAGCCGCCCGGCCAAGGAGCACATCTGTATTACTTAGTGTCAGCTGAAAAGAAAGGCTCCCTTTATTAAGAAGTAAGTGGAAGATGTCCCCTAGGAGTGCTAGAGGGTAATGAATTTAGAGTCATTCAACATTAATGTGATGTCGCTTCGATGCCACTGAGCTGTATCTCCCTCCATCAACTTTCCTTTCCTGATTTTCTGACAGTCGGTAGGTCATTAGTCAATGTTGAAGTCGCCGTGTGTAGATTTAATCTGATCACAGTATGACTGGCTGCACCTGAACCGGGTATCCAACACTTTTGCCATTTGTGCATCACTGCCCCTACAGTCCCGGTTATTCAGGCGCTATTCTTGTCACCCATGTAAAGTTCAGTGCTGTTAATTATTCATGCACACCTTCCTTTACCTTCCCTCTTCCTTGTTCCTTTCCTCTCCAGCTGAAACAAACCAGACTGCTGTAAAATAATTCAAAAGTATGACAGGCAGAACCAACCCCCCCAACACACACACATCTGCAAAGAATAGTATTCTTTCCCCTAAAGTAGCCATTTTGAGTTTGCCGAGGCGATTCTGTCAAGCCTTATTGGGTCTGCGCGCGTTCATGCTTGCCACAACAGTCCATTTCTCCCCCTTTTGCTGTGTTTGAGATAGATGCAACAAGGCAGCAAAACAATGAAACTGATAGAGCATTTCACCACAAACACAGGCTGTGGGACATATTGTTCACAGAGTGCAGGGTAGAAACCATCTCAGAGTAATGGGAACTTGCTGCTTTTGGAACATGTTTATTGAATCTGTGTTTCTCTGAATCTATGTCGAAAAGCTAGCAGCTAACACATGTTGCACAGATAATACACAGTATGAAAAAATATATATCTCTTATCCACCATGCATTAGATCAAATTCTATTTTAAATCTAGAAATGAGCTCCACTGTCCTACAACAGTCTACATGGTCTGCTTTGTTATTGAGTTAATAAAAAAGTCTGTACGTATGTGTTTTGCTCCACAAAAGAAATGAACTGAAAAGTGTATCAGCCTAGTCCCATTCTAAATCCTAAAGCAGCAGAACTGGCAATAGAAAATGTGGAAAATTGCCACCAGAGAACCATGCATTACTTTCTTTCAAATCACAAACCATGACTTTTTTTTTACTGTGACTTTAATCACAGCAGCACCATCATTTTCCTTTCATAAGCAGCTGATGCACTGAGAGCCCCCTTAAAGCTCTGACACCATGTCATATTTAATGGGCGAGTCGTCCAAACACGGGGATGACATGTTACCTGGACAAGACGTTTGCCTCGACAAGCACAAACTGGACATGCTGTCTTTTCTTCCCAATGGGATTTTCTTCCCTTGCCTCCGGTAGCAAAGAAAACAGCATGGCAGTGAAGCTTTTAACGCTGCGGGGCTTGGAGGGAGATTACCTTACACACTTACATGGACCAATGAGCATGCACACATACACATATTCACACTCATTGCACTCACAAAGACATTTGCACCGAGAATTGAAAAGCTTACATTTATAGTGGAAATGGCATAAGCTTGAGTGGGCTTTTGCAATTTTGTTTACAAAAGCATGCACCTTCCCAGGCACTTAAAAACAGCTCTTGACGGTTGTTGACCAAGTCTGAAAGCTGGAACCAGGGTAGGCTAGGTGCAAGATGTTACAGCATTTTATATTTTATGTTTCAGTTTTGCAATCTAGAGTAAATCCAGTAGCAAAACAAAATATAGTGTTATAGTAGTAGTCTACCTTGTAATACTAAGTATGCTGCCACGCTGCTGCTATTCAGGTGTCATGTGTTACACTAAATTGCTCCAAATATTTCAGTATTACAGTAACCAAAGTAATTATATATGCGTTACAAAGTCAAAAAGTTACTGGGCTTTGTTAAACCGTGTGAAAACTGTTCATTTAGTACCCAAAGCATACAATAGTAGCACATGCAGCCCTTTGGTTGTGTGTCCTTTGAACAGGCAAAGTTTTACATTACGTTCCTGTAGATTGCACTTGCTTCTTCGCATCGTCTCTGCACTTCTGTAGATCGCCTGTCAGACTAGGTCAGTCCCGGCACTGTGGGAATATATTGTTGACAAAATTTTTGTTGGTGGTGTTTTTGTTTTCAGCCATGGTAGATTATGCTGTTCATATTAACTGCCAAGGGATTTTGTTTGTCTTTTGTTCTAAAGAAATTGGAAGTGTCAAATGTATCTGTTCTGAGGTGCCAGGACAATTTTTCCCAGGAAACAACTCCCAGTACATGACGACAGTTTTTACACTCATTCCAGAGCTTGAGCTTATAGTTTGGCTTTGACAGAGGCCTCAACTCCAGTGTCAGTCTTTTGTCAGTGAGCTAAGCTTGGGGCTATTGTGAGATTTTTCTTATAGGAAAGCATTGCAGAAGGGATCCAGTCCTTTTAAACATCTAAATGACGTGTTTGCTATAAGTAATCTTTGGGAATTGTTATAATAAAAATATAGATAGCATTTTTTTTATGATTTTACTGGAATATACCAGTTACCTATATTGTAACACAGCTGATAAATTTAGATCATAGCAAGATCTTTTTTGGTGACCCCCAACCTCAGTCTGGTGTTTTTTTTTCCCTCCCCCTGTCATACTATCAGACACCCTTCCTCCCTCTTGTACACATCTGACACAGCTCGATTGAATTTCACCTCTTGTCACTCTGCTCGCATGGCTTCGCCTTGGAGCCACACACTGACACTCACATGGACAAACACACAGAAGCACACACAGTGTGTGGTGAGAAGTGATGGCAGAGCAGTGGGCCAGTCATGACAATGCCTCCATGCTAGCACCTGGCCACATGTACGTGTATGTGTGAGAGAGAGAGGGGGAAAGAGAAAGAGAGAGATAGACACCTAATGCCTACACCTCTCAGACACGCACACTGTCAAAAATACAGATGCATTCATGGATAGCTTTGCACACACACACACACACACACACTGACACCCCGCCCCACCCCCTTCCCCCCGGTAGAAAGAGTGAGCTCAGGTAGTTGTCAGGCGCTCCCCCACGGGG
Source organism: Paratilapia polleni (assembly GCA_015106735.1). NCBI lineage: Eukaryota > Metazoa > Chordata > Actinopteri > Cichliformes > Cichlidae > Paratilapia > Paratilapia polleni. The sequence continues at coordinate 2,278 of VUQI01018516.1, read as the reverse complement.
AACAGTGGGCAAGTCAAAAACAGCCTCCTCGCCTGTCACTCTGCACGCTCACACATGCACACATATACACGCGTTCGCACAGTGTACTTTGGTGTGAGGAGAGAGACAGAATGAGATGCCTTGGGCAGATGCTGGACCAGTTGTCTATGCTGCTCACAGAAAGTTTGTGTGTGTGCGTGTGTGTGTCTATCTGACTGTCTGTCTCTCCAGTACCACAAAAAGCCACCTGCCAGTGAGCCCAAGCGGACATGCCGCCTTTCGTTTAGTCCTAGCCTGGGAGCCAGTGATAAGAAATAGTTATCTGTGGGTGCACGTGTGTGTGAGTGTGTGACATGTATATACTCAGCAGTGACACTGGCTGCTCGCCTATCTAACCAAGTAGACTTTTTTTCAGAGTGGATTTGGATTTTTATGTGCAATCGTCCATTGATTTCCAATCCGGTTGGCTACCTGTGAGAGTTTGCCATCTCTCTTAATGCCCCCCCCCCCCCCCCCCCCCCCCCCCCCCCCCCCCCCCCCCCCCCCCCCCCCCCCCCCCCCCCCCCCCCCACGCGCCCCCCCCCCCCCCCCCCCC
>VUQI01018515.1:8142-26913 GCA_015106735.1 Paratilapia polleni | reverse complement strand
AAGATTAGGCTTAAAACTTTCCTTTTTGATAGAGTTTATAGTTAGGGCTGGATCAGGTGACCCTGAACCCTCTCTTAGTTAAGCTGCAATAGGCCTAGGCTGCTGGGGTCTTCGCATGACGCACTGAGAACTTCCTCTTCTTCACTTCCTTTCATGCTCCATGTGTTAATACACCACTTGCATTTAATCATTAGCTATTATTAACTCTGTCTCTCTCCCATAGTGTGTCTTTTGTCCTGTCTCCGTCTGCTCCCTTCTGTTTCCCCTCACCCCCAACCGGTCGCGGCCCCTCCCTGAGCCTGCTTCTGCCGGAGGTTTCTTCCTGTTAAAAGGGAGTTTTTCCTTCCCACTGTGGCCAAGTGCTTGCTCATAGGGGGTCGTCTGACTGTTGGGGTTTTCTGTCTAATTTGTAGGGTCTTTACCCTAAAATATAAAGCGCCTTGAGGCGACTGTTGTTGTGATTTGGCGCTATATAAATAAAATTGAATTGAATTGAATTGAATTGTAATCTTTCAGTATGCAACACTGTGCATCATGAAGTCTGAAACAGAATCTCCAAAAAGTCCATGAAAAATCAATTTGTTACAAGATCAGCACATTACTTTTTCATTTTACTTTTTAAATTGAAGATTAAATTCTTTGCAGTGCTGTTATGGACAGCCATGTGCAGAATACTAATCATCTTACTTACTTATATTCAAGTATAATAAATATAGTACACAAACAAAACCTACATACAGAGAAGCCTACAGTATAACATGCTTTAGTGTGGACTTTAGTGTTGTCTGCATCTCCACAGCTATATTGGTCTACTTCATGGTTCAGATCCCCAATAAACAGGATTCATTCTGCCATTTGTTGAAGTGAGTGGACAAAATCAGATCAAATCCCTGTGCAATATAACATGGTTTTATTGGTGTCTGTTGCCATGTCTCCCAGATTTATTTTTATCTGGATATGTTTGTGTGACTGAGTGTGCATCTCCCCTTTCATGCATTTCTACCCATCAGTGTGATTTCCACATGACTGGAGTCTGTCGAGTTTGTGAACATACTAAATAAGTACATTGCAGAAACTACATGCATGAATTTGTGCATGTGGGCAAATATATTTCTTAAGAGAAGCAACACAGAAATAGATATTACTTTACTATTAATCTCTACAAACAGATTCTGTATATGAATTTGTAGAATCTTTAGGCAAGAAACAAGATTTCTTGGTACTGGAAGCCTTCTGATTTCCATTTGTAGTCAGGGTGCTATTGACAGATCATCAAATCATGTTTGAGCAGGCTTTGATTACATGCAGGTAAACGGTGCATGTGGAGAGAAAAAGAGGGATGGTATAAAGTTGAAATGTATCAGGGTTTTTCCTCAGGAAGTCCCCAGGGGGGGAAAAAGGTGGTTTTTAAGGTGCTGGTATAGCTCACTGGGTTGAGCGGGTGACCCACATGCCAAAGGGCTACTACAGAGGCCCTAGTTTGAGTCTGACCAGGCCATTTCCTGCAAATCATTCCCCCTGCTCTCTCACCCTCCCTTCCATTCTGCTGTCCAAAAAAAAAAAAAGACTGCCTCAAATAGGTCTTTAAAAAAAAGTGGTTTTAGCCAGAGTTTTATTTAATCAAGTATCACTGAATTTTTGTTTGTCAAATGGCCAGAAATAACTGAAAATAGTAGATTTGTGCTGTGCTGCATACAGTAAGTTAGAACAGACTCATCGTTTCTAATCTACATGGACAAATGGTGCTTATAGTATGTGCATAAATGCCCCCACTACCCGCTGTCATCTTTACCTGCATCTGTAAACAATATCCAGTAGACAGAAACACAAAAATCTTGATCCGGGTATCTGCTGGCTACTTGAGAAGCCCCCAAATTGTGTTCTTTGCCCTCAAAGGCTGTCATCAGACTAGCCGATGGGTTTGCAGATTGCTTTACTATTAGTGTGTCTTATTCATGGGTTCATCTGGCCTCTGTGTGAGGTTCAGGAGAATTATGTGAAGTCCAGGAGTCCAGCTGTATATGTAGCCAAATACCTCAGCTGTTCACATGAAAGTGTTTCATGCTTTAACATCAAGATCTAACATAAGGCTGTGGAATATTCTTTTTTAATTGAAATGTGAGATGACTTTCTCATGGTAGGTTAAGTCGTCACTCTCAGCTAATACCTTTTTTATTAGTTACACACAAGAAAAGACGCACACTCTCAACCTCTCAATCAGTTTAATTCTCCATATGTTGCTGGTGGGAACATTGTTGCATTGAGGTAAAAGATTAGCAGTTTTAAATTAAATGCCTCGTGTGTGTGTGTGTGTGTGTGTGTGTTCTCCCCTGTTGTCTTTTTACTTTGTGTAAAGTTAAGCCAGATTGTCTCTCCATAGTTACAGGTTCTATGGTAACAGTGTGTTTATCCTGGGCAGAGGTGTTTTTAACATGAAGCTCATGGGAAGTCAGCTCTGATACTAACAATCAGCCCCCAAGACACACTCACCATCACACACACACACACACACACACACACACACACACACCTGTTCTCCTTTACTGGGAACATTTCAGTTAAATGTCAGTGGAGTTTTCAGTGGAAAACACTTACCCACACCCAGTGGGTTGAAAGAATAAACAAAGCCAAATATTAGTTCTGCCTCCTTTTATAGGTTGTTAATTTTGTGTTATATGTATATAAAGCACCCTTATAACCACACATACTATCAAGGTGATGTCAGGCGAAAGCAGTTGGTTTGTGGTTTTCTTTCATAAGGATATAGAAAATATTACCCATTCTTCTTTGTTCCAATCAGCTGAAATAGTCTGGATTTTGACTTATTAAGACAAAACCATGTATATTTCTAATCTCATAACATGTAAGCAGATGAACCAAAGAGTGACACCTCTCAGACTGTTTAGAGATTGTGAGGGGAAGCAGTAAGTCAGGGTTTCTTTTGTGCAGTGTTCACCAACTCAAACAACTCGTTAATGCTACAAAATTCCCCCCAAAAAGCTCATTTTCATACTCTAACAATGGATCCTCATATTAAGCATGACTAAAGTTTCAAATAATGAGGTCAGGGTGTGGACTGCAGCTTTAAGTAATGCCTATGAGCAGAAGCTCAGATGTCAAAGAGAGGGGATATCCTTAATATCGTCATCTCAGGCATGCAGCTCTGGCTTGAGCACCTACCAGCTCTAAAAACCTTCTGTTTGTCAGCGGCAGCCTATCAGATAAAGCTGTCTGTTAGGAGTGCAGGACTGGTAACCTGTTCAGCGTGTACCCCACCTAGGAAAATGGATGGATGGAATTGCTTTCTGTATTAAACAATGACATGTAGTGACACTGTATAATTAACAAATAAACATGAGTCAAATGAAGATACTGGTTGAGATCCAGACTTTTAGGTTTTACTACCCATATGGAAAAGAATATAAAATACTTAAAATAATTTCACATTTAATCAAGTGGTAAATTTTTCCATTTTATATACAAGTCTTATAAGGAAACTGTGTTTCTTGGGAGAAAAACATGCTGACAATCTGTGAAATTTCAGGAGTCTTATGATGTGATTACAGTAAATGTGGGTTTTGCACCTTTTATCTTTTTCTGTTTTAACAATATTTTCCTGATTTGGCTGCAAATTGCCTCTTTGGGGGCCAAGTGCCAAGCAACCACCATCTTTGCTGTTACAGAATTCTCCCATAGATTTCCAGTTAGGATTTGTTGAATGCCACATCTCTCTCGTATAATATTTCTGGTCATATTTTAAGATAGTCATCTTAAATTTGACACAGTCAGAAGTTTGTCCCAGGTTATCTTTGGTTGTAGGATGGTTACAACAGCCAACTTTGAACCTCCCTCCGTCTCTTAGTCTTTCTTGTCTGCCTTCACTTTGGACTCTATAGTAAACACAAAAAGGCCAAAGCCATTTTCTAAAAGTGCTGAAAACATTTTTGTTGCATAGCAACAGGTTGGAGGATGAAGAAATGCTTTTAGCTCCTTCTGTTACTCAGGCTGTCTACAGCAGCACTTGGAGAAAAGCCTCATGTCTGATTATAGTGTCGGGTGCAAACATTTCCAAAAGGTGTGAGAGGGTATTCTTGGATACTAACATGCCTCAATAGAGAAAACATATTTGAAAGACATATGTTGTTTCTGAAGTGGTAATCCGTGCAATCTTATGTTTATTTCACCTGATTGAACCGATTTTATTTTTGGTCCCTTGCAGGCTGAGGAATCGAGCTATAAAAACAAACTTTCTAAGTCGATATTTAATTCTTCTGTCTGGCTGATAAGACCATATTCAGTCTCTTTTTAGCTGTTGTGTTCTCTACCATTTTGTGTAAAATCGGACTTTGTAGCTTCTAGTTAATAGTTGATCATTTTGAGTGCAGTTAGTATACAGTGTAAAGGGTAATGTAGCTTTTGTATTTACATCTATACATTACAGGAGCTCTGGGTTTGTATGAATTTTAACTGATGAAATTGGAATTACTAATTACTAATGTGATTCATGTGATCAAGTGGTTCTTCAGTCGTTAAGTTTGTGGCCCAAAACCACAAACGGGGCTTTTTGAAAAAGATTAGATTGGAACCTAAAATATTGATTCACAAGAAGTACCAGATGCACGCACCCACTCACGACGCCAATGGCATCGTGAGTGGGTGCAGCTGAACCCACGAAAACAAACAAAATAGAGAAGAAGCATGTTGCCAGTTCTTATGTAGAGACTCAACTTTTATTGTCAAGTTAGACATCCTGTGAGTTTTAGCAGAAGCTCAAAAGCTCAACTCAAAATCAGACTGTATGCAAACCTTCCTGTAGAGATGGCTGGGTGCTGCTGTAGTAATGCGGTGGCTCGCTTCTAAGGATGGGAATCAGAGAAGTTAATGGTACAGTACAGTCACAATATGTTGTGTAAAATAACAATGGTATCACAATTAAGTAATACTTGATACATTGTGAGACAGCCTTCAATGATATCTGTGTATTTGAAGAGGGGGAATCTATTCATATATATTAATATTTGGCACAGTATTTATAATGGAGCATAAGGGGAAGCAATATTATATGTTGCCATATACTAGTGCATCTTCATTACATATAAAGTGAAATGTTTCAGGCTTTTTTTTGTTTTAATTTTGATTACTATGGCTTATAGCTCATAAAAATTAGAAAGCCAATATATCACATTGTTAGAATATTCCCTAAGATCAATCAAAAAAGGATTTACAATACAGATATGTCTAACTTCTGAAAAGTATGTTCACCCAATACTTGGTTGGGGCTCTTTTACAACAAATTACTGCATCAGTGCTGTGTGGCATGGAGACGATCAGCTTGCGGCACTGCTGAGGTGCTACTGAAACTCAGGTTGCTTTGATAGCTGCCTTCAGCTCGTCTGTATTTCTGGGTCAGGTGTCTGTCCTCTTCCTCTTGACAATACCTCATAGATTCTCTGTGAGGTTCAGGTCAAGCCAGTTGGCTGACCAATCAAGCACAGTAATAACATGGTCAGCAATGACCTTCTGTGGCTTACCCTCCTCACAGAGGGTGTTGATGATTGTCATCTGGACAACTGTCACGTCAGCAGTCTTCCACATGATTGTGGTTGTGTGTACTGAAGTAGACTGAGAGACACATGGTATTTATACAGTTTGAATAATAATTTACTCAAAATTAAAATATTTGAATAATTTGAGATGCTGGATTTCTGATTTTCATGAGCTATCAGCCACAATCATTAAAATGAAAGCAAAAAAGGCTTGAAGTATTTCACTTTACATGTAATGATTATAAGCTATATGAAAGTTTACCTTTTGGAATTAAATTACAGGACAAAAAAATAACTTTTTCACAATATTCTAATTTTTTTGAGATGAGGTGGCAGACATTTTGTTCCTCTGCTGTTTGCTACAAGGTGATTGGTTTTTTGGTGCCTGCATAGAACTGTTGCACAGATTAGAGCCCTTTGGATCTTTATTGGTCCCAAATAAGCCCCAAATGAGATTTTTTTATTTTTTTTCAGGAAAATGATGTGAATGTACCAGAACTGAAGTGTTTCAGGCTGTAAAACCAAAACGGTAAACTAAAGGACCGTAAAAAGTTCCTTAAAGATGAGGGGAAACTGCAGTCAGGTGATAACTGATCCGTACATGTGCCTTTTTCACATGCTTGTAGTCATTTGATCCATAAAGTATTGATTATAGCAGCTTTAAATAAAATCTATTTATATGTAAATCTCCTAAGTTATTACACAGGAGTGAAAAAAATAAGGGCCAAGCAGAGTCCCAGTCTGCATTAGTGTTGCAACTCCCGCTGAATGCATTTCTTACCACAAATCTCTTCCCTGTTTGTGCGTGTGTCCTCAGATAACTTTGTGAGGGAGAATCCATGTAGTTGCCAACAGCGTCCCTCTGTTCAGGAAAAATCCCCAACTGGCTGTCTGCTTTTGTTGCTCCGTTCGCCTTACAAGCAGAGCAGGGCTGAATGGAGTTTTGTGGTGTGGAAGTGTATCTCATGGCCAGGCTTACTTCGTTATTTATTAATTTATTTTTTTAATAAGCCTGTTTGCAACGGATGTTGTCACACACAACTGTCGGGGCTTAGCAGGGAAAATATTAGAGTTTTGTTGATTCGGCTAGTGGCTTTTGGAGCAAGTTGATTGGATTTTTTTTTTTGGCCTTTTTTGTGTGTAGTCCAAAAAGGTTCTGCCAGTTGTTGGGCAAACAGTAAATACTCTTTACTCTACTGTATACGCAGCCAGTCTCAAGAGCAGTGACACTTCAGGTTCCAGACAAACTATAGTTCTTCCCATCTTACCACCTCATGAATTTTTGCCATCTCTCCATGATGTGTTCATCCAGCTAGACTACCGCTTCCTTTTTTTTAGTATTCACTCTGCTTCCCTCTGACTCTCTTGCTCTGCTGTTTTTCTTTGTCCATCTGTCTTGGCTTGTTTCAGATCCTTTTTCCCCTCAGTCGTCGTTCCGTCTGTCTCTTCTTCTTTCACACTTTCAGCATTGGCATTTTAGCAGTTTAGCTTATGCTCTTTTGCAGCCACTTAAAATAAATCAGTATGTAAAATCATCTTAAACTGACACCAGCAGCTTTAGAAGCATTGAACAGGCAGTGAACATGTGTTTGCCTTGGTTTTTGTCTCCTTTGTTGGGATTTACTTCAGTTTCTGCAATACAAAATTTTGGATGTTTCAACTGTTTAGTCAAAAATGACTAAATTAACCTCTCCAAGCTAGTGCTGGACAAATAAATCAGCCAAGACAGTGGCAACATTTTATATCAGCACAGTGACGAGATACATAGATCGGTCCATTGTCACCTGATCTACCTGAGACATAGTATTTGTGCTTATGATGAATAAGTGAAAGGTTACACTGAGAGTCAGTACAGTATTTTTTCCTTTCAGATCTATAGTGGGAAAGTTCTGTATAGCCTCTATCCCCACCAGGCAGTTTCATGGTCAATTGGACCTCTGTTTTGTGTGAAAAAAGGCTTCGGTTCCCCACAGGGACAAGGTTATTGGCTTTTCAAAGACTGTGTGTTAAATGATAGTCCTGAATAGCTGATGCTGTTTGAGCCTCGGTGCAGCATTTACAAAGGTCAGTCATTTCAACAGCTCTGCTTCAATAACAAGCACAGGATGTCCTATTGCTTACACAGATGGTCTCAAAACAGAAAGACCTGCTGTTCCCATAACACTATAAAAACTACTGTTGATAGGAAAAAATCTGACAACTGATAACACTGAATACATAAGAAATATTGTGAACAACACAGACATATCCATATCTAACTTGCTTGAATACAGCAAGAAAAATCTATGTCTGCACAACAATTATTTGTTAGAGACATTCTAAGATTTGTAAATGCATAGCTAGGGCTGCGTATTGGCCCTCAATACTTCTGCAGTACTGACTGAAATGTGTCTGTACGATTATAAAGAAAGCTAACTGGGACTTTCTGATCAGAATCTTAATCTTGTTTACTTATTGATCAGCAGTTCCTGATGTAAAACTGAATTTTGTCAGTTCTACACAGGCACTGAAGCCTTGAACTTTTTTAGACATTACTCAGTGGAGATGTATGTGAAAACACACGTCACCTCAGTCGGACATTAAACAGTCTTTAAACTGTCAACTCCCTAGAATAAAGTCCATGTAGTATCCATGTAGCAGCCATGTGAGAATAGTGCACGTAATTGTCCAGTGAATTCACAACAAGCAAAATCTGCATCATGTGTGCTGCCTTCTGCACACTCTCTGTCACTCTGTGCCACTTGACTAACAGTTGACTAACCTTTTCAAATGTCCAACACAAAATTCCCCCCAGTTGCTCTCATTGGTATTAGTGGTGGGCGATGTAGCCTCAAAATTCTGTCACGATATTTCATGAAACTTTGTAATGATGATATTTATGAAGAGATGGCAGGAGATGAGATGATGGAAGGAAAAAAAAAAAAAAAAACACTGACCAACATTTTATTGGTAATTGCAGCTTGCAGGTAGCAGCAATTATTAGTGCAAACAAAATGAAGGGAATTTTCCATCCTTGTTTTCCAATGACCTGATGTTGTTAATGACAGACTACCTAATTCGAAGTGTGAATCTATTGGCACAAGATGCCAGCAGCATTATAGTGCAGTAGTAGTGACACAGCATTATATACACTGACACAGCATAAGTCAAATGTAAGCAAAAAGTAGCGTAGGTAGTGTTTTCCTTTGCAATTTTAAGTAAAAGTATAACATAACTGTGTAATGCTTTAGTTTAACAATAACCATAACTAAAGTAACTAAATCTTGTAACTATTCAGGAGCCTGCACAATTTTGTCACAAAATAAAATTGAAAATGAAAAATATTTTCTACCTAGGATGTAGGGTCGAGTATTTTAACCTGTTGCTTAAAGCCCTCCTTGCTTAAAGCGATTGCCACCATGTAATTGCATCAGTAATTTCCATCCACCGTTTGCTCTTCCTGTCATATGGAGTACAACTAGCGAGTGCTTTAGCGATGCTTGGTTGAGTCAATTTTGGGTCGCACTTTACCAGCTGCTAGTATCTCCTCTTTGTATGCCTTCATAGCCTGGTTGTGCGCAACAGCGTGTTTTTGCCTCAAGTGGTGAAACAAATTTGTTGTTTCCACATTTATCAATATTATAGAGTCTTTACCCTAATATATAAAGCGCCTTGAGGCGACTGTTGTTGTGATTTGGCACTATATAAATAAAATTGAATTGAATTGAATTGAATTTATGATTTTCTTGCATATTTTGAAATGTATTGTGCTTTGTTGGAGGTCTGACCTCTTGTAGCCAAACCGCTTCCATAATCAAGTAGCTCCCTTATCAGAGGTTGACATGCTGGTCTCGCTCTCAGATATGCCTGGGCTGGTGTTGCTGCTGTGCCCACTAAGGAACGTAAATGCATGGCATCTCTATGTCATTGCAAGATGTCCCTTTCTTATCACTTAAAAATTTATACCATGTTATTGTGGACAGTATGATATGACACAGCCCTAATTGGTATCAGAATCTACTTAATCCACCACAAAGAAATTGACAAAGAATTTGACTCCAGTTTGAAGTAATCCTGTTATACTTAGGAAAAAAAGCTGGCAGGACAGAGACATTTGGTTAGAGATAACAAGCATTACAGTATGTATAGGCCAGTATCTTGTTTTTTTTTTTGTTTTTTTTGTGGTTTCTTTTTGTTTTGTTTTTTTTTGTTGTTGTTTTTTTGCTGCTGTGATCTCAGCTGTTTTTAAAATTAAACCAAGATCATGCATGGCTGCCATTTTCTGTTTAATTCCATAAGAACTGGAGCACAGCATGTGGCGGACATGGGAATGTGCCTTAATGCCATAGTGTATGTTTCACCAGACACTGGAGCCTTTCTGCTGTAAATCCCTACAGACAATCAATGCACAGATGAACTTGGTGTTTATTGTATTCAGTCACTAAAGGCGTAGGTTTGATCACTCCTGTCAGATCATTTAATCCATGGTTCTAATCGCCTTTTTTTCCATGGACACCCTGTAGGGGTTCCTGGGAGGATTACCAGTCACACATCTAGTTTGCTTTTCCTCTGTATTAATTTAATTAACAAATTAAATGCAAGATCTTTTTGTACAGTGACTGTGGATCTTGACTTGTTTTCAGTTGGAAATGGTGTGCTTGGCAGCTGTCAATTTAGATCACAACCATCTTTTCATTACAGCTTAATCTAGCTTTTATTTTTATTGATTAATCAGTAAATTTGGAGGGTAAATTTTCATAAAATTGTAAAAAAAATAAAATAAAATAAAATAAAAATAAGCACAAATTCTCAAAGCAAACATTTAAATTTGTGTCTAGATTTTGGTAGAATTGACAGTATCCACCAATAATCATTCAAAACACTGAAGAAAGTTTGGTGTGCTGTCTTTTAAGGAGAATAATACCTTTTGGTTGTGACCAAGATATAAGCTGTATTTTTTAGGCATTTGGTGCAGATGGATGATGTCAGTGCAAAGAGCAGCATGCTGATAAATGATAGATGGCATTTTAAAAAAAATAGTAAACTATAAAAAAATGTCAATTTGAGGTAAACTGCAAGTCTCAGCCGATCATATTAATCATGCATTTTAAGGTGGCATGAAGACTAGAGGAAGTAAAGTTACATGGGTTGCAGTCAGATTTGTTCTGACTCCCTGTGTCAAGATCACAGAGGACTGTTAAATAAACAAGGGAGTTGAGGTCATGTTATGTTTAAAAGCAATTCCTCACAAGTGGGCAATGCAAAAATACTCTTTAAAACAACTTTAAAATTATTCTACAAAGCCAAATGAAATACATCAGCTGAATAATTAACTGTTCCACCCTGTTGAGAATAAAATTTTGGTCCAGGAAAGCACAGTAGGCTGAGAAACCCCACTGTTCATTCAAAAATCTTTATTCTCTGCCATTCCACCACTGAGCAGCTGAACCAAGATAGAGACCTGCTGGAGTCTTCTGGGCCAGTGACTCACTTCTAGTGAAAGTGATGAAAAATTCATCTTGCCAGGTTCTCCTTATCTTGAGCTCCCTGCAAAGCTTCATTAAATCTGTTGGAAAAGCTGTACTTCGATTTTTGTTTTCAGCTCAGAAGATACTGAAGCTGGCTACTGTAAATCTACTGTGCATTTACATTAATATCCCACGTTAAATACCACAAATGCATTTTGCAAGAAAAGCAGTTCACAGTCCATGAAGAATTAATTTAGATTGCTGAAGCTATAGTACGTATGACAAACAAGTTAATAGGGTTAAAGGCCAAAGCATCCTGGCTAATATATGTATGCATTTTAATAAATGACAGGTACTAGCGGGAGGGTTGAGAGGAGAGGGAACGTGGGTTGAAACCAGAATTAAGCAAGCTTTTCGCTTATGGAGGGGGATTAGACGCCTCTCACTACTGAAGCTGGATTCAGTCCAGCGCTCTCTCCCTGTTGCTTTTCTCTCTTTCACCTCCTATTTCTCTCCTTTGTGATCCAAGTGTCTTTGATCTTTCTCCATCCTTTCTTTCTCCTTCCTTTGTCTTATATTCCTCTAATCTCCAGACCTTCTTTTACTCCTTATGGTTGAGTAGCTCTTGCAAATTCATTGATTAATTCACTTATTGGCAATAGCTAAGCAGTCTGCTATTCATTCATTTATAAGTTCTCCATTTGTCACACACGTACACCACAACATTAAAACCATCTGCCCAATCTTGTGTAGGCTCTCCTCATGCTGCCTGAACAGCTCTGACCCAAAGGGGAAAGAACACTGGAGCTGTAACGGTGTCTGTGGTGTCTGGCACTTCGACATATGCAGCAGGTCCTTTGAGTCTTGTGGGTTGCAGGTGGGGCCTCCATGGCTGGACCTTGTTTCTGAGCATCCTGTGAATGTCAGATTCAAAATCAAGGGATTTTGAAGTCCGGCTCATCGCCTCTTTTCTTGTGTTTCTTGACCCAATCCTGAGGATTTTTTGTTGGTTAGTGGGGCTTGTCTTAGAGCAATGTTTATGGATGGTGGATGGTATATGTCATAATACCACATGAATGCCGGGACCTACAGTTTCCCATCAGAATTGCTTTGTAATGAGATGATCAGTATTATTCATTTCATGTGTCAGGAGTCAATGTTAAAGATAATCGGTGTACACGCTTTATGAATTCGGTATCAGTCTTCCTTTTCCTCTGGAGAGGGTCAGCTACAGTCATTCTTGGCCATTAAACATAAATTTGATTTACAGCTAATTTACATCGATTGGCGTGGTTTTGACAAACGGTAGCTTCTGGAAACCGTTTGGGAGTTTTAAAGCTGACTTTAAGCCATAAACTGTATATAAATGAAGAATGTAGCTTCCTGGTCTGAAAGGTGAAGCCATTGTGGTACCTTAAACCCGCATTTTTTCTAATGGCCAGCAGTGGGAGGACTCCTCTGGTTGCCAAAAAATCCCCAAAACATATGTCTTATTGTATAGAAGTCAATTTGAAACCTGATCTGTGACCACAGTCAACACTTTCCGATGAGTTTACAGGCTCATTTGCTAGTTTCAAGTCTTACTGAATAAAACATGATGTTAATATTGCGAATAATCTTCTTAATTAGAGTCTAAAAGGATGATAAAGCAAGGTATGCTTTAGGGGGGCCCACCATGTGACTTACAAGTCACTACCATATTAACGTGCAGTGTCCTCAGTTGGTTAAATCAAGCCCCTCTGGTGTGATTTACTACTTTTCTTTGTTGCCTTATGGATGGATGGGAACTTTGGAACTTTGAGTGACATTTTATAGACTGGATGATTAACAATGGAAGATTAATTAGTAGTAGCAACCCTAATTTAATCAGAAGACTGGTTCTGGCTGTTAGTGGAAAACTGTTACCCTGTTTACAAAGACTGAGATATAAAATATAAGGAGAACAGCAATTTGCAAATGATCTTTCTTATTTTACAGTGTACACTTCATATCAGCTTTTTGACTGAAGTCAGCACACAACTGAAACACCCCTTCTCTTACTGTCACGTTTTACCACATTGTATGGGCCTCAAAAAACTTGTTCTGGAGATCTTTTGTTAACCGACATAACAGTGTTACAGTTTTCATCCTCTCTGAGTAAAAGGAAATTTAAACACACCTCACCACCAGGTCTGTAGCTTCTTTCAAATGCACAAGACCACAAGAACAAGGAAAGATAATAGCTGGGTTTGGCTCACTGTACCTATTTTCCTCCAGAAGGCTAAATTATCTTACACCTCAGCCTGAAACACACAATACTGACTGACAGCAGCCATTCTGGGTTTAGAAACTAACCTAGAAGCTGGTAACACACACTGACAGGATGACCTATAAAATAGAATTAAGTTTCCTGAACTTGGTGGGAAAATTCAGGCATAAAATATATCACAAAGCTCAGCTGTTCAGTTCCAGTAATTATAGTAATTGCTGCTGGAATCTACTTAATGCAAAAGCCAGTGCAAACCTGTAGTTGTACCAGACAGATAAGTGCAAAAGGAAGAGGAGCATGAGGAACACTCTCAGTCAAATAATCATGTTAATAATTGTAAATAAAGACAATTAGACACAATTCCTTTAAAAGATGAGCTCCTTCCTAAACAGCCATAATAAATGGTTAACCAATAACCCTGAAGTAGGTTCCCATTAATACAAATCAGGCTGTGAACAAGAGGCAGGTGTCAGATGGCTGTTGTGTTACAAATTAAAATAATTACTCTCAGCAATTCTTCTATAGGAAATATTCTTTGTATTCACTGCATTGCAGAAGAAACCTCCCATGTCTTTACCATCTTATTTTTGGAAACCCTTTGCCTCCAAGAAGCCTTGCTGTCTCTGTCATCATTACGTGATGAGTCACAGCCAGCTCCAGGTGTAGATATAAAAGAGAGCTGCAACCTACAGTGTTTTGATGGGAGATGTAATTGTTTAGGATGTACCCATGAAATTCCTTTTTTTAACACTGAATATGACTATACAGTATTTAATTGGCTTCATCCCCATACTTTCTATGTCTACATAGCGGCAATGGTCTACCCAAGGACAATTTTGTCACTTGGTAATGTCAGCAAGGGTCTACTGTTGTGGATTTTCTTACATATCACCAACAACTTTTACCACTTCTAGATTCTTAGGAATTGAAACACAAAGATAAAAAGACCTGAACCTTTAGATGTGTGTCAACCAGCTTCTGTTCTTCAGGCAGCAGCAAGTACAGATTGTACATTCAAAGGGCCTGGAGTTAAAATGCAAAGCAAATGATTTCTTCCCCTGTATATTCTTCTTACTACTTTTACGCCTCCTAAAGGAGTGCAATGTTACTGATTGGTTAACATTTACACAGTGAGCTATGTGATCAGTCTAGCTTGAAACTCTTGCTGATGCTAGGAAAACACCTAATTATCTTAGCTACTCAGCTGTATCAGGAAACTCCCCGTCTCCATTCTCATACAATACTGTGCCTGTCCCTTTCTTTTCCTAGCTAGTCTTTGAACATAACAAATGTCCCTCCTTAGAATTTTAAGAATCTAGAGGCAAAGATGATTTAATCCTCTTTTCTTCCTCTCTATGATGATTACATGTATAATTTCTATTTGGGTGTAAGTTATAGGCTACATTGAATACCTGTAGCATCAGGTACCAATTACATGAAGAGGCATCACACACACAAAAAAAAAAAACTATCTACAGTCCACATTACTATCATGACTTTATAGACATGTAACAGGGCAGGTGGGAGGAAAGGCTGGTTCTGAATGTGTTTTCATATGTGGAAGTTAGGTTTGAGATTATTTGTCGGGCGGTATCAGTTATAAATTTTCATCTTTCTTGTGACAATCTAGGTTTTTTTACTTCATGTGTAAAATGATACGTTACACATAATGCACACACAATACACACTAATCAGTCAGGAAAACTGTTTGAAAAAGTAAAATGTACATAATGTTCTGTATTTATTTGGATTGCTTTAACTGGTTGTTTTATAATTTTACTAAAATCAACCACATTAGACTGTATGTAAAAGATGGACATAGCCACTATGATGTCACCTAAAGGTTTCTGAATTTGGCATATTAAAGCCACAATCTTGGTGCTTGGCCGCTGACTGAATAATCAAAATTTGGTAACTTCTGGCTCTAGAAAAAAACAAAAAAATAAAATAGAAGTCACCATATTTTGATTATTCAATTCAGTTTTATTTATATAGCACCAAATCACAACAACAGTTGCCTCAAGGCGCTTTATATTGTAGGGTCTTTACCCTACAATATTAGAAAGAAAATCCCAACAATCAGACAACCTCCTATGAGCAAGCACTTGGCGTCAGTGGGAAGGAAAAACTCCCTTTTAACAGGAAGAAACCTCCGGCAGAACCAGGCTCAGGGAGGGGCAGCCATCTCCCGCAACCAGTTGAGGGTGAGGGGAAACAGAAGAGAGCAGAGGGAGACAGGACAAAAGACACTATGGGAGAGAGACAGAGTTTAATAATAACTAATGATTAAATGCAATGGTGGTGTATAAACACATGCAGCCTAGGCCTACTGCAGCATAACTAAGGGATGGTTCAGGGTCACCTGATCCAGCCCTAACTATAAGCTTTATCAAAAAGGAAAGTTTTAAGCCTAATCTTAAAAGTAGAGAGGGTGTCTGTCTCCCGAATCCAAACTGGGAGCTGGTTCCACTAACCTGAAAGCTGAAGGCTCTGCGTCCCATTCTACTTTTAAATACCCTAGGAACCACAAGTAAGCCTGCAGTCTGAGAGTGAAGTGCTCTATTGGGATAGTATGGTACTGTGAGGTCTTTGATATGGTGGGGCCTGATTATTCAAGACTTTGTATGTGAGGAGAAGGATTTTAATTTCAATTCTGGATTTAACTGGCAGCCAATGAAGAGAAGCTAATATGGGAGAAATATGGTCTCTCTTTCTAGTCCCTGTCAGTACTCTCGCTGCAGCATTCTGGATTAACTGAAGGCTTTTCAGGGAGCTTTTAGAACAACCTGATAATAATGAATTACAATAGTCCAGCCTAGAAGTAATAAATGTATGAGCTAGTTTTTCAGCATCACTCTGAGACACGAGTAGGGTGGAGTGCTAAGTGATCAGCTAATGTTAAGCAAGACTGAGTAGCAAGCTGCATCCATAGACACAGATACTGTACTTGAGGATTGCTGCTAGAATTTCACTCAGCAAAACTGAAGCACAGACTTACTGGTTCTGTACAACAAAGGAGGCAATAATATTTGCCAGATAATTAAAATAAATATAACGAAAGGCACCAACACATATGGCCAACAGGTCTGCTTCAACTGAGGTGAAGCCTAGCTGACTGCAATGAGCTACAGCTCTCTGTCACCTCACTGGTCAGTCAGAATGGCCATGCACATAATTTAAGCCTTAACCAGGCATGAGAGTCGTCCGTCTTTTGGCAGATTGCTGTGGTTTTATCAGTCCTCCACCTGTTTGTTTTTCTACTCTCTTTTTTTCATTGTTTACACACATGTTGATATGAAGGCTGCCATAACAAGAGCTAGCTAGAGGTGATTGATAGAGAAATATATAAGGACTGTAGTTAGAAAAAAATTTAATAATTACTGCAAGGCTGAATGGGTCACGTATGGGATGTTGAGCTGAGGCAGAGCAGGGCAGACCGGAGGAGCGTGTGATGGAACGAGAACAGGGCGGGTTGCTGGCTATGCACAGCAGCGGGGGAGTCATAGCTGAACTGAGCACGCTAATCTGAGCAAATAAGAGTGAAATCCAGAGCCGAACAGCCGAATCAGACGGGTTTCAGGCCTCAGGAGCAGAGCTGAGGAGGTGAAGGGCTGCAGACAGGGCGGAACAGTGTGGATGGTGGATGAGAGGCTGGAGGTCTGGTGAATCGGAGGCAGATGTGGACGGTGTGATAAAGTTTCAGTGTTGTACTTTTAGATTAATTCATTAATTTAAATGTTTTTCTTATTTTCTTCCAGCCAAGTGTGAAGTCAATCAAGCAACGAGGCTGTTTCACTGTGAGCTGTGAGGGGGTTATACTCTCATACAGTTGTTATCAAGGGGGAAATTAGCTATAGAGACCAGAATAGTTTTTTGTAAACAAGGTATTTTCATGATTGAAGTTGGGCATCTTAATACGGGAGTTTACACGGACTAACTAGCTTTAGGAACCAGCCTCACTTGGCCATTAGAGGAATTACATGTTAGCCTTATTATTCAGCCCCGGTGGTTGCTGCTTGGTTCTTAGGGCCTCTTGAGACTTGTTTACCTCCAAAAGTTGCATATATGCAATTTCATAACATTTTTAATCTTTTTTCTAATAAAAATAGATACTTTATGTATCAGTTTATTAGCTCAGATATATATTTCACTGTTAGTTTCACAGAACTGTAGTTATGTAGATAGTGGAGTGGTTTGTTGACATTTGTGGGAGAGGGGGAAAAAAAAAAACCCACACCAATATTTGTGTATAGAGATATTTTGTTACAGTCAGATTATTAGGGAAAAAGGCCGCAGGCAAACACAAAACAATTTGCAAACGGTGTCACAGAACATTTTTTAAGGAAACAGCTTATCTCTGTACTTCAAAAGCAGATATCTGCATCAGTACACAGAATTCAAGATAAGTCCATTTCAGGTGTTAACTTTATATGAACATGTCAAATTGTTTATAACGTGATGTTACTGCTATTGCCACTGCTGCATCTGCTGCACCAATGGCTAACATTAGCCTGTTTAAACTAAAGAAGCAGTGCCTCACAAAGTGAGCTGGGTGTTGCATACTCAGGTTTTGTAAGTAAGAATTCATTTTGAATAACATTTATTTGACTGATTTTTTTGTATCAAATTCTGTATCAGTAATCATGTAATTTCACTGGTTTTGGTGCCAATTACTAAAACTCTGATATTGCCATCCATCAGGTAGAGTTTTTTTTTGTTTTTTTTTTTAAGTAATCAGGATATCACTAATTCCAACAGGGTCCAAACATATTGTCAATCCACTAATAAATAAAATACAAGTTCATCCCACTGTCAGACTTATCCCTGTCTAAACCCAGGGGGAAGAGTTGGGATGAAGGGACTGTGGTGTCACAGTGTGGCTCTGGATTTCCTGACACTCTTGTCAAAAATGTCAACTTCTCCTTCAGCCTTGTAAAAAATATTTCTCAAAATGTGTATAGCCTAGAGTTTGCTGCAGTTACCTGAGTAAAGTTTCCATACTGACCCAGCTATATAAAAGCTCAATATACTGAACTGTAAAGTAGAGCACGAAGCATAGGTTTGTTTGTGTAGAGAAAGAGAATTAGTACTTTTTAACTTAGTTAGGGTATTAATATACTGTCATGATTAATAATCTTAACATGTCAGGTTTAAGTGTTGTATTCTGTGGGTAATATAAAGTTGTGTAAACCATGACAACAGAAGCAGATCTGTTTGAAAACGGTGCCTTGGATGCTAGAAATTCATACAATTTAATGAGAGTGCAATATAAGATGCTGGATAAAAGAATCCACCATCCATGTCATTTTCATTACAGAAAAACACCAAAGTTCTCTTCATGTGTTTGTTTTCTTTATGTTGCTGCAGATCTTATTGTCAAACTGGCAAAGGACAAGTTCGGAGCCATTCAGACGGAATATCAAAAGGTAACTGTGTGTGTGTGTGTGTGTGTGTGTGTGTGTGTGTGTGTGTGTGTGTGTGTGTGTGTGTGTGTGTGTGTGTGTGTGTGTGATTGATTTTCTATGTTCTT
>VUQI01018506.1:1127-11469 GCA_015106735.1 Paratilapia polleni | reverse complement strand
ACATTTTTTTCCCCCTAACCCCCCCCCCCCCCTTTTTTTTTTTTTATACAAGTGGCAGGACACCACTGACTGTCATGCTTTAACTCTAGATAATTTGTGTGATGTCTGTGGTTTCCTTTCAAATGAGCTTCATTGGCATGAAATACAATATATTTCCCGTTAGCCTTTAGACTATCACACATGTCTCTAGAGAGTAACTTGATAATCAAGCAGCTCATTTAAACTTAATCTGTGGGGCAATCAAGTGCTTCAATGAAATCAATTTCCCTTTATCTCGTTAGTCATAGTAATCAGGTTATTTTTGTACATGTGAAGTTACTGAATGAGGTTTATGTAAATTGGCTTCAAGCTAAATTTTCTCACAGCTGGGAGCAGCTTGTGAATGCTGAGTTTCACCTAAATTATTTAGCAAACACACCAGCTTGCAGTCGAGAAAACTTGTCCTCATTGAGCGCAGGTGGGCTGTGTGCCAGTGTACAGAGCACCATTAAGACTCATGAGCCGCAGCCAACATGTAAGTAAGTGTTTTAGCCAGTTGCTGCTAGTCTGTGGCACTGATTTCAAGCCTTGTGTGAGGCTTTCAATTGCTGGAGTCAAGCTCACAATACCGCAAGCACATGGGGTGTGCTCCTCTATGAAGTGAGTCACCAGAACACCCTGACATAACACCCACTTTAACTGCCTATTGTTGTTTATATATAGAATGTGTTTTATTGACATAATTGCAGGCTCTGGTAGAGCAACGAGTCAGAGATTATACGTTTTATTCCGTAGTTGTTCTGCTGTGTGACGCAACGGGAACACTTAAGTTTTTCTTCCACCTGACACACTAATTGGAAGTATCTTGGGGTATGTTGTCATGTTTGACCTCATTAGAAAACTTTACAGAGAGCTGTTTCAGTGGCAGTCATATAGAGGCAGATTACATGGGACATATTGGTGCATATGATCAGGGCCTCTCATGAAGTACAGCACACAAAACATGATGAGCTGGGTTAACGATGTACACTGACAATTAAACAAGTGTTTGCTCCCAATCCTGGTGCTGTAAGACCTACGTTATATGTTGATTTAATTAAAATTTTTAATTTATGCCAGTGTGCACTGATATTTTCTTCATGGAGCATCTTCTTCCAGTGAAGAGCGCTTTATGTTGGTGAATTCAAATGGCAGTCACAGGTTCAGCAGCAATTAAAAATGAACCTATTCTTCCTTTTTCTGTATTATCTGTTATATATAAACTATTACAGTGGTAGATGCTCATATTTAAATAGGTCAACATCTGTGCAGGTAATTCCTGTGAGACAAAAACTCAGGCTTCAAAACGCCTGCTCTAAATGCACCTACTCTTGGCTCTATATGGTGTCAAAGAGGGAGCACAGAAGCTCCATCTATCTGCTGTTCAAACATCTGTTTGCCAAGTGGTAGCCAATCAGAAGACTGTTGGCTTAAAGGGAGAGGAGCTGAAACCTGTTGTTTCAGACAGTGGATGAACTGAGGGGCTACACCAAGTCCCAGAAGAGGATAAATAAGGATTTTCTTTCCAGTAAATCGTGCAGACCCACTCTAGTAGAGTCCAAGAATAAAAATATGAAGCTTTCTATGATATCTCGTAACACATCATCAGTAAAAGGTACATGTATTGTCATTGTAACCTTGCCTGATGATGATGGCTTAATCCAAAAAGTGCAAATAGAATGAAAGGTAAAATATGTACTGTTGTTTGGTCCATGTTGGAGGTTTTGTAAAACTGGTCCATCTGTGCAGTTGCTGGTTCTGCAACACCAAACAATGGCAATCGTACTTGTTTCACAAAGGGTGGTTATCAGCTGCCTCTGTCAACCCACGACTTTTCAAACCAGCTATTAGTGCTTATGTAAGAGAGAGAGTTTTTTTTTTTTTTAAATAGCCTGTTACAGATTCAGCCAGACACAGAGAGGAGGAATTAAGGTAAACCGAAACATTTCATGAAAGTTTGGTGACGCAGGGAAAGAGTGAAACAAATCCATCAAGTAAGTTTTCTTTCTTAAAAAGATTTTTTTTTAATTATTTTTTTTTAATATAGGCTTTATATTTGGGCATGAATTATGATTTTAAAAGTTCTCTGCAACTTTCTGAAAAGCCTTGTTATTAAAATTGACCTATTCTGCTCATTTCCAGCTCCATATTTTTATTATTTTTATTATTGGACTTAAGTAGCTTCGTATGATTCACATTTCAAAATAAAAAGTAATTATAAATAATACAATTTATATGGTGCTCCTCTGGATGTACTTTAATTTCCAAGTATTTTGTGACAAATAAATGACTGACGAATATTTTTAAAAGCCTCTCCAGTGAGTCATCCCATAGATTCAATTCAAATCCACCTTTTTGGACTGAGTCACAATCCCTTCCCACAGTGACAGTATAGACTGTAAATAAAAGATGGATGTGACGTCACCCGTTGGTCGGTGAAGACCCATTGTGGAGAGTCGAACTGGGTGTTTTGAAACCAGATGTGACGAGCGTGGGGTGGATCTGACTGAAACCGCACGCTCCTTTTTGACCGTAATTTACAAAATGAAGTTTTCAGTCAGTATGATCTGAAACTTGGGATTGAGCTCATAAAGTCAATAGGAAGAAGTTTACTGAGGTCACAGATCAAAGGGAACCAAGTTTTCCCATAGACTTCTGTACTATCAGAAATATCTTTGCAACAAGAGCAGTGTCCCTCTGCCGGTCATTAAAAAGAATGCAGGTTTAAGACACTTACTCATTGCCTTCGCTTTTCAGAGCCGGAAGCTACTTCCATCTTCTATATACAGTCTATGACTGCTTCACAGTCTAACATATAGTACTTTCAAATCAAACAAATTATCACAAAAAATTCTTTAAATTATACAGTTATTTATTTATTTATTTTTTTGTGTGACCGTCCTCTTGACAAGGTGAATTTGTGTATTCACCTTGTCACCTTGTAGCTGTGTGACGTCATAAATGATACTGTGGCCAAAGTTATATCACTGACTCACAAATCTGGCGGTGTGAAACAAGCTGAACTGTTCTACATGGAAAGCTCTCGCTTACTGCTGTCTTGGAGATGATCTACTTTTTATGTGTAACTTCCTGTGGGCAGAGTAAGGATCCTATTTAAAGTAGTATCTCCACTTCACTTCCTATTTAACCGACCAATCACAAAAGCGCCTTTTATTTGGGCACAAAGAGTGGTTTGGCAATCAAGAAGCATTTTTCTTTTTTATTGTACATACTATATCAAAGCAACAGTCACTTTCAGTACAGTGGGTGAGGTAGTCAGACGATAGAGTTGAGCTCAAGGCAGGATGATTGAATGCACAGCTGGTGATAGACATAGAAGCTGCAGGGGTTGAGCTTGTGACCTCTATGTTATGGGGGAGTGGGCCACCATGCAGCCTGATAAAACATTTAGTGAACAGTTCAATTCAAAATGCCTCACAGGGCTGTATGCATGGATTTTTGCAGAGCTGTGGCAGTGGATCTCCAAATGCTATCAGACATCAAATTTAACTTGTGCAAAATCAAACTGGTTCTTGTTACACTGCTGGAAGTCTGTTTCAGTCTCCTGTCAGTACAAGAAAAAGTCAAAGTGTGAATTATGGAGTGTGTGCGCTTTGGGGTGATAATGTTTCTAAATACACTCGCAGAAAAACACATGTACCTGCTTTTGGGAACACTGGACTCAATTTTGTAGTCTAGACGGAGTTTAGATGTGGGAGTTCAGTGTGTGTGTGTGTGTGTGTGTGTGTGTGTGTTCCGGCCACACCTTTGCAAGCAGATTACTCCCAAGCAGCACATCAAAGAAAGTGAAAAAGTGCAAACACACACATGCTTCTCTACAGTGTTCATTGGGCCACAGACATTAAACACTCAGAGAGGAGATGAAAAAAAGAGATGTGATAATGCCAAAAATGCGTGGGTGTGCGTATTGATGTGGGTTTATGATTGGGTATAGTAACAATTTCCACTGTCACCAGGGGGCTTTCCCTTATCCTTGTCATAGTGTGTGTGTGTGTGTGTGTGTGTTCGCATGTTAAGTGCGCAATTGGAAGGCCTTTTTGTGCATGTATTAACCACACACACAAACACTTGTGTGTGACACTATGGTAGCTACCAGTGGCACACTGTGTGTGTGGTGTTTTGTTTGTTTATTTTGGGGGGGGGGGTTTAAGGGAAAGGTGTCAGTGGTTACTCAGAGAGGTCTCGGGCAAACTTGACAGAGGAAGTCACTATGGCCAAAGGCAGGGAAGGCAGTGACCAGATAAATGATGTGAATAGTAGCAAAAACGATCCACTAGCCTTAACCAAAGAGCAGCCTCTTGTGCTGAAAAGCTAAGCCAATGCAGAAGTGGCAGAAACTGCAGTTCCCCTAGGTGCCACTAAAAGGCTCTAAAAGGGACTCAATCTCCACAGACTCCCATATTAAAATGCCCTTAGAGGTTCTTCTTTTGGTTGTGAGGCTGTTAACCAGTCACCTTTTTTTGTAGAAATAATGCACCACCTGTTGAATACACGGTATCCTCTGTTCCCATTTTTAGGCTCATCAGTCAGATGCGTTGAAAATGAGGTGGAGGAGCTCTGGAGGCAGATCTCAGTCTGTTCCTTGAGTTTCATGAATGACAAGAGAAAAAATGATTTAAAATTCTCTTTAGCATTTAAGCTTAGACCAGAATGAGTGATACAGTTGGTTTGCTTTATTACCTGCTGGGTTCCTTTTCTGTTGTTTATGGCATGCCATCCATTCTTGTTTTGATTATTTGCAGCATCTGGACCAGGCGTGACAGCTGGAATGTTTTTTGCAAGAGTGTCACCTCTCCTTTAGCTTATAACCTGCCTCCGTCACCTTATCAGACACTTCTACACAATCTAACAAATAGTCTCACTGTCTCTGTTCAGCTCTACTTCTAGTTTTTTCAGAAAGGATGTTTGGTTTACAAGTGCCTCTTTAGCTGGCACCATGTTGGCATCAGCCACCTTCTCCTGACAGATGACTCACGCAGGCTGAGAGCTGTTGACATCCCCGTTCCAACTAAAGATCACGAGACAAGTTGCTTTCTTGATACTGTCTGTTTCATTCATAACTTTGTGCAGTTGCGTACTGCAGTAACAGGGTATGGTTGTTACAGAATCCCTTAGCACATCATTTGGGAACTTTTTTCTATGTGAGCTGCACAAAATTCAAGGCAATTTTTTGTTAATCTACAAAGCATGTGTACAGTGTAAATCCAAAGAACTTAAAAAAAATTAAGGGAACTGGTTCTTTTTTTTAAAGTTAATGAACTTAAAATTCAAATGTTTTTGGAATTTAAATGTTTAATGAGTAAATGTTATATGTTCTGTTTGATTACAGTTAAAATGCTTATTAAGTCAACTGAAATATTTTCAATCAGACCCAATGTGACTGCAGTTCCATTAATTTAGACACGCACAATTAATATAACTATACCTTCTCAAAGTAAATACTGCAGCTTCATGCAGTCATGATTCATCACTCTTCAGCTGGATAGAAATGACGGTGCATGGTTCTTATATTGAGCTGTCGCTAACCCAGCTGTCCACTTGGCCTTTGGTGTTTCAGCTTTGCTATTCTAACATGAACATAAATAAAACACAAACTGAAGCAACCGAGCAGTAAACATAATAAATATAGAACAATTCGAATTGATAGAACATGCATAATATTTTAGCTGAAGTCCATAATTGGCTACTGTAAACTGAGAACTTCCCCAACAGGCACAAACACCACAACTTTAACAGAAAAGTGCACACTCTTGTATTATATAGTGGTTCTTACTTAATCTGCAAAATAGTTGAAAATATTCCATAATTAAAAGTTTCACAAACTCAAAAAGAGAGAAATTGCCACAAAGAATTTTTAAGTTTTTAATAATTAACATATTTATAGTTATTTCTTGGAGTATTTGGATGTACTGTGTTGGTAATGAGTTTTGTAACAGCTGTCTTTATAGCTTGTTTGTGAGAATGGGTGTGCAGGGGTCACACTGCAGGGGTCAGCTGCTGTTTCTTTGCGTGTGTGTGTGTGTGGCAACCGCTGTCAGCTGGCCTCATGTTACTACAACATGAAACAAGACTTCCCAATTTCTTGTAATGTCACAAGCCTCCTTACCCGTTCTTACCCGCCCCTTCCCACGGCTTAACCCAGAAAAGAGCCTTTTGCCTCTAAGACGGGTGTTTTTCAGAACAGATGCAACACGATATTTCCGCTCCACAGTTGGTGTGTGTGTGTGAGGTTTAACAGGATGAAAGCTAGCTGACCCACCGACAACCCAGAAGGTCTTAATTGATCAAGATAAGGAGACCACACAGTGAAACACTCAGGAAATTATGCCCTGTGTGTGTAATGTGTGACTTATGTGAAAAGAAATGGATATAGTGACGAGTCATGTCGTCCACAGCACCTCACCTACATTCATTTACCTGCACTCACTTTCCCTGCTTTTGTTTGGTATGGTATCACATGGAATAAAAAAAATTACAGTTAATTATTATTATTCTAATTATTATTATTCTATTTAAAATGTCATGTTAATCCACTGAATCACACAGTAAAGTCCACATTTGGTCGGCAGCTTGACCTTTTAATATAGAGAGTGAATACAGTATCTGAGCAGGGAGGTGATTAATAGATGCACGCAAGCACCAAGCACACACACGAAACACACAATGAGCCCCTGTCCCAGATGATTGGGATTATATGAGTTTTGTCCACATCTGCTTCCTGCTGTAGGCTCTGATCCAGGGTAGGAAATTACCAACAAGCCGATACCAGTAAATGTTAACCATTTATGAGCACGCACAGCAGTAGCATTTATTGGGTTCTAGAAAATGTGCCTGATCTCATAGCTTTGTGGTATTATTTCAGTATTGATTTCCCAGTTGATCATATTATGTTTGTTTTTTTTTGTTTGTTTGTTTGTTGTTTTTTTTTTAAAACAGACAGGAGCTCATAAATGTGATAAATATGTCCTTTGGCTCTTAACGGGAGTTCACTCTTCAAACCTTGTGTTTGCAAGGCACAGCCAATCAGAAGAAAGCTGGCTCAAAGGGCGGGTGTTCTTAAGGAGAGAAGGAGGTAAAAGAGCTTGTTTGAGACAGAATATGAACTGAGGGGCAGCACCAAGGCACAGTAAAGGATAAATAAGGATTATTTGAACTGTAATTCATGCACTAGGTGTCCACTTCAAACAAGACACTTAAACAAAAAAATGAAAGTTCTAATTTAACCAGGTCATTTTGTTTTGTTTCCTGACATTAATTTATTTTTTCTCTCCAGTGACTTTTTGCGCAAATTAAAATATGCATGAATAAGCCAGACTTACTCTCAAACTGGTGAAACATCTAAACACTAATACAGAAATTATTTCTCTATTCAAAAAGTTGTCTTCATACTATTGTGATATTTAATTTTCCTTTTCCCTCATAAGTTTGTCTGACTGTACTTCAGTCTCTTTCCCTTCCACTTGCGTTTATATTCTTTGTCCACTTTGTGATGTCAAAAGACAAAACAAAGCAACAAGCACAGTGACTCATTAAATCAGAGGAAGCAGTGTGAGTAGGTTTTGCTGTATGTCTGTCTACAGTGTACTGTACACTCTACATGCATGGGTGACATTCATGGTCCCAAAGGAAGTGGGCACTCAGAAGTTATGGTGGTTTTAAATGTGCTCTCAGTTCAGCACAGGTGCTTCCCGCAGTCCCTGTGAGTGTATGTGTAGGTGCAAACGCATATAAAATTTAAACTGCACACATGGTTACCGAATAACTACTTATTCTTTCAGCAGCTCCTGTTTTTAACATTATGTCCTGCTTGTGCATCGTCATGCTGAGCCTGTGACTTGCACAGCAGAGTATGCAGTGATTCAGTCAGATGCCTGAGAACTGAAAATGAAAGTGTGACACAGAAAAGAAGGCCTGATGGCTACTGAAAGAAAATCACATTCTGCTTTGTGTCTCTAAAAGACACCTCCGTGTGCTCGTGTGTGTGTCTGCGCGCGCGGCTGTTTATGCACACTCATGCTATCGGTGCTCCACTGACCTGTATTGGCCAGTCACCTTACACTGGAAATGTCTGCACAATACATAAGTGTGTCTGTGTTGAGCTTGGTAGCTCATGCTAGTTGTTTGGCATTATCGTCGTCAAGATGTTTAGCTGATGATGAGGTCCAAACCCCTGACTCATGCCAGTGCTCAGGGTGTGGTTGTATGTTATTTCCTCTGTTAATGGGCATGATTTATAACTGTACAAGTGTTAGCAGGCTCCTAACATGCTCACTTGTTCTCTGAAGGCTTATTTTTTTATGACTTTGACTGCTAAACACCTGTAGAAATAGGACAAAGACATCTTGGAAAATTCACTTACTTCATTTTGAGCAAGTTAGGTGATACAGTTCTTTTATCTATATGTATAATAAATATGGGGAATGGTGGCAACTAGCTTTTTTAAATTATTGTTTAAGCTGCAGCTGGGATAGGCTCCAGTCCCCACCCGCGACCCTTAATAGGATAAGCGGAAGAAAATGGATGGATGGATATTTAAGCTGCTTTTTTGTTCCTAGTGTTTGAAATGTTAAAAAATACCAATGGACAGTTTCCCTGAACCCAGTTTTTGTCTGACTGTCATAACAAAAAGATAATTATTATATAGTGATATAAAGCAGATAAAACCTACACATCTTAATTTTAAGAAGCTGTAACCATAGAATATTTTATGTTTTTGCTTAGGAATTCAATCAAATTATTATTATTTAAAAAATTGAATTTGATAAACTAATTTTATATTGATCAACCACTTAGTCAGGTTGCAGTGCTAAAATCAAGCAACTTGTAGCAGCTGTCTGGCTTAGCTTAGCACATAGAATAGCAAATGGACATAGCTTACAGGTCTAAAAGGTGAAGCCAACACAGAAGTGCCTTAAACCTGCATTCTTTTTAATGGCAGTGACCCTGCTGGGAACAAACAAAAAAGACTTCCTGTTGCTTAGGAGTCTTTGGTGAAAACAGTGCCTCGCTCTGTGACCTCCACAAACATTTTGCTGATGACTTTATGGGCTCAGTCGCTAGTTTCAGGGTAATACTGAATAAAACCAAAAGTTTGTTTTGTAAATTATAGTCACTTCTAAAGCGTAATTTATGGTCCCACATATTTGTCCGTCTGTATACACGTTTCCACACTGTACGGAGAGGGGTTTTCACCCACCACGGTCGTGCTCCCATGCAGTCCTCCAAAATCCCAACTGCACGTCGCTGGACCCGGATGACGTATGCGTCTGCCGAATGCTGGTTGGTTGACAAGTGAGCCGGAATAGGAAAGGGAGTGACAGCGGACTTCACCGGGAACGGGAGAACCCCCCCAAAAAAACTTCAAAGATCACAAAATACAGCATTTAAAGCACAGACAGTGGCTGCAGTGGACACTTTTCATTGTTTTTAACACTTGGTTTCACTTCAGCTCTTTGTATGTTATAACTTCGCTCTTGCCTGCGGCTGGCTGACAGACCAACAACAGCACAGCAAGAGTACCGCACAGTCTGGTTGTACCACATATTTTGTACACTGCCCCCCTCCACAACAGACCTCTCTGCAGGCAGACAAGCCGTCCCCAGACTGCCAGCCGACTGCGAACGCGCTACCCCTGCACAACCATAAATCCCACTTAAGAATCAGAGACGAATTATCCAGGGCATGCTTATTGGCTAAGGACTTGTCAGTCACAAGTCTTTAACCAATGAAATTGCAGTTTCACAATCGGATACACCCCTTGTTTGACATACCCGGTTCCAAAACGCCAAGATGGCAGAAAATGCTCAAAGTGGTACTTCACAAATCTGTGGGTGACACCACTGTGGTTACGTCCATCTTTTATACTGTGTGTAGCTTAGCATTATGGTAGCTGTTCTTTTAAATCACTTTCTTATATTAGATTGCTTGCTTATCATACATTTACTTAGAACTTTAACATTTTTTAAATTTTTATTCTAAACTACAGAATGACACTGTATTTTCTTCTCGCCTTGAGTCTTATATTGCTTAATTTTAAGTTGATGCACCAGCTTGTCATAGTTTATGCTTGGAGCTTGAAATTTTTCTTTTTTCCTGCCTGTATGATTGTATTTTATTGTGTGTATCATGTATTTTTGTCAAACAGTTTTTAAGGCTGGTTTTGGTAAGTTATTTTTCATATTATTATTCAGACTAGGAACATAGAACATCTAACTTCTGCAAAAAGTCACAGATAAATGTCTTGGGGTTCTTTTTTTTTTTTTTTTTTTTTTTAAAAAAAAAAAAAAAAAAAAGATTAAAGTTT
>VUQI01018503.1:49758-77846 GCA_015106735.1 Paratilapia polleni | reverse complement strand
CTGCCATTTATCAGCACAGGCAATTTTTGACATGACCGTTTTCTATTACTTTATTGCTGTGAAAATACATTGAAAGACTGTATAATTCCTTTACCTAAGTTATCAGGGTTACTGCGGTCGCTGATGATAAATAACTAGAGCCAGACCGATATATCAGCATGGTCGATATTATCGGCCAATATTAACTATTTGCTGATATATTGGCATGAGCATTTTTAAAAAAATAAATAAATAAATTAATTAATTAATTAATTAAAAATATAATTTTTAAAAATTAAAAAAGTAAAGAAGAAACCCTTGACACTGCATAGTTTGTCCACCAGAGGGCACTCTGCAACTTCCCTGTTGGAAACAAACACCAACCAGCTGATCGGCGCAAAGTCCGGCAGAGCACAAACGAGTAATCCATGATTTTTTGTGACAATAAAACAAGATTTTTAAACTACACTGTCATATTATATTAGTAAGGAGTCATAAATAACTACACATAACAAATGTTAGGAAAATCTCTTTATGTTTCATGTGTCTGAAAGAAAAAAATATCATCTTATATATCAGATTTTTAAATTACCAAATATTGGTATTGTATTGGTCTTAAAAATCCTATATCAGTCAGGCTCTAATCATGCAGTCGACAGATGATAGGCAAATGTTTTAATTCAGACAATTGTGCATCAACTTCTTGGGGTCATTATCCTCTTGAAATATTTCCAGCAAGCTAGGTAATTATGACTGGCTATTAACCAAAGGGTGCTTTGCCATTGTTTTGTCCCTTGCAACCAACTGACCAATCAAAACTTGGTCATTGAAGACTGTTTTTAATCGACTAATGTTTACTCAACAACTGGGAGCAGCTTCACTTAAACCCTCTGGTGCCATTAATGAATTTAGGGGACATCCAAAGTGGTAACTTTCCAAATGTGAGCACCATGAATATCTTCACAAAATCTAACCACAATCCATACAACAATAGCTAGATAACAGCCATTAGTCTTAGCCTGAACTAACAATATAGAGTCCAGCATTTGCCATCTCTAGAGCAATGCCGCTTGTGTGACTACTGTGAAATACAAGCAAAAGATAGAAGAGCACAGCCTCCTCAGTCATGATTATATTTAATAGCCACGTCCACGATATTAACAAGAGACTCCTTGCCCAAATAAAAAAACTGAGACCAAATTATTAAGAAATATTTTCTCAAATCAACAAGGGCTCAAGGAACAAGGGTTTGATGTGACAGTAATACTTAACTCCTTGTCTCAGCCAACAAGTCTGGGGACCTCATCATGTTTGGTGTGTGCTCGGTTTGGAAGGTGGACACACTGCTCTTGGTTGGTTATAAGGGGCGTCTGAACCTCTCCGTGACTGGAATTAGGCCAAAACAAACAAGCAGCCATTGATTTAATAAAAACTTGGCCCTTTGAGCTGTTCTCTCCTGCAACGGGGGTAACAATCGACAGAACTGTGCCGTTTCCCGAGATTTTGGACAGGCTAAGAATTTTGAAGATCGATATGACAGTCATTCCAAGTTTAAAACGCTACAGACGTCGCTGTGGGACTTTGCAGCTGTTGGCACAGAGCCCTGTTTTTTTTCCAGCAAAATGAACAAAGGAAAACAAATTCTCAGTTTCAATTGAACAGTGCAACTTTTAAATTACAGGGAAAAAAAGTTTGCTTGGCAATAAATATAGGCAACAGTGTATAGTCTCAAATGTTCATGATGTTCATTTACAATTCAGCAAGGATGAAAAAAGAAGAACAAAAAAGCACACACATTGCAAACATTGTGTCTTGAATTTATAAAGTATTCATGCATCTTCAGCAACTTGGGAGCAAGAATCTAACAACTGTGTGTGAAAGCAAAGAAGTTTAAAGAAAGAGAAACTCTCCCTGCAATAAAAGTTTGGGAAAAAAAGAGACAGCTAAAATGGAAAAAGAACAGATAGTCCAGCACAGCCTCAAGGGGCTCATACACCAATGAGATGCATCACGATTTATGGTCAAAATGAAAAAGAAAAAGATTTCTGACCTTGCCATGCAATTCAAGGCCAACTTATGCACAGCACCTGTAGTTCTGTTAACTGAACATATATAAAAAGAGGTGGGAGTGAAAGGAAAACAGTGTATGCCATTAATGGAAACAGGTCAGAATCCAATTTAGCTCCAGATCCTGAATCCAATCAGGGTTAAACACAAGTGACCACACTTCACATCTAAAGAGATTATCAAAAAAAAACAGTGGGGAAGACTATTGCACTCTTAATGTTGCAAACTAGGATTTTAATGCATTCCTTTTTTTTTTTAAATGTAAAATGTAAAGTAGCAAGTTGTGCTCAATAGATAATTAGCACATACAACAATCTGAAGAGTAAGGTGCAGACACATTTAGTATTTGTCAATCCATCCATCTTCCTAACCGCTTGTCCAATTCAGGGTCAAGGGGGGGGGCTGGAGCCTATCCCGGCTGTCTTAGGGTGAAAGGTGAGGTATACCTTCGACAGGTCACCAGTCAATCGCAGGGCTAACACCGAGAGACAGAGAACCATTCACGCTCACATTCACAGCTACGGCAAATTTAGAATTACCAACTAACCTAACAAGCATGTCTTTGGACTGTAGGATGAAGCTGGACTACCCGGAGAGAACCTGTGCAGGCACATGGAAAACCACTGCACCACTGTGCCACCACAGACAGTATCTGACAATACATAGCAAATACTAAATGTGCATTTCTTAATATGTATTGGAGTGTATGTAATTTTTAATTCTTTATAAATATATATTTTAGTGGAAATAACATTTAATATAATATGCTTTAAACAATGTCTGTAGAGAATAAGTAAGGTTTATTAATGGTGGTTTGACTTTAATACTGTTATCTGAATACACTGACCCACGTTTGACTATTGCCTTCTGAAAACTAGTGCATGAATTGGCACAGATGGCGCTCTGGTTCCAGTACTTGAAATTCAGTCATTCAAATGTAGACCTTGGGCTACTTGGACAGCAACAAGACAAGAATCACCAAAGTCCAAATTAGGATTCACTGTCTAGGAACCAAGAATGGATGTACCAAGTCATGAACCAGTCTACTTAATAGATTGGGGTTGAACTGACCAAAGATTTTCCTAGTTGCTCCTAGTAAAATTAATTTGAGCTTATATATACTGGTTCACCTTTGTTGGCTCAAGAATAAAACATTAATTATTCAATACTGGTTTATGTGTGAACTGCATTTTAATTAAGTTGAAATTACAGGGTTAGTTCTCATTTATTGTCTCGACTCTACCATCCTACTCTACTCTACTTGGACTCACTGACATAAAACGCCAGTTATGAACAATGAGAGGACTCAAGAGTTCAGGAGAATAAAATTTCAATGCAACATCATGTAGAGTTTGTGTTTGAAAAGTGGTATAATAAACATAATAAAGAGGGAGGATTCCTCATCCATCAGTGATAGGTTTCCATATTCTGTCATTTGCAGAAGCATACTTACTGAAAAAGAAATTTTGGTTACATTATGTAACCTCTGTGCCCCGAGGAAAGGGAAATAATAACAGCCCCATTATAGCCGTTACAAGGCAAGAGCAGGGACATGCTGAAGAGATACTGAAGAGTTCATCTGCCCATTGGATGAGGACTATTGCAAAGAAAAATGTTATACGCATCCTCTTCTTTCATATAATCTGGGTTATAATCAACAAGAACATATTCAAGTGAACATGCAGTCAAATTCTACAAGTCTCTGAGCTGAGCGGACTTGCTGTACAGTGTGTTCATAAATAAATCGTAACCATGTTGTTAATTGAATGATACAGTTGGACATGCACACATAGAGGAAGATGCAGGCTCAAAGTCAAAAGAGAAAGAATGGATGAGAAATAGTAATAGTCCCAGATGAAGCAGTGAGCCTGTGAGGCTCATAGTAACCTTGACTGAGCACACAGCCATGCAAGCAACGCAGTAAGAGGCAAGAAGGCTTTGAAGCTGTACTGCAGAGAGCCTAGCAGGAATTCTGATGTCCTGCTGTATATCCTCAAACCCTCCTCCTCCCTGTCTCTGCAACCGATTCAATATTAAGTGAGGAAAAGGGAACATAGTACATGCAGCTGAAGGCCAATAAAAGAGAAATGGGAGTAAGAAGATTAAAATAAAGGTAGATGGAAACCGAGGGAGACAGTGGATTGTATGTTAAATCAAACCAAGCCAAGTCCAGGTTAAAGAACCCACAAAGTGTCAATCTAAGATCTGTTGCCATTGGACTGAAACCAAACCAGAAAATAACAGACTGAAGACATTGGCAGAGCTACCCCAATTTTCTCTTTTCCTACACAAACCTCCACTACACTCAAATTACTATCAATATTCAATTAGGGGGCTGGGGATAAATGCACCAGACAGTCTCAATAACAACACTTTTCTGTGAACTGAGGCCCCTGAAACTAACACAATGACATTTCCTTTATAAATAAGCAGCCAACAGTGGATAAATACCCTCTTGGTAATAGCAACTGGGCTATCTACATTTAACATCTCTTTTCTGCATGCCTTTATGCTTATGAGTGATCAAGCATGAGTTGCCAAACTTATGGATGGAAATGTGTAGCACAGCTGGAGCAAAGAGTGCCCAAATGTCCAAAGTAGCAGCAGTCATATGTTTTTATTGAACATAAAAAGAGAAGGGAGATTAAAGTTCCCATTTAGATCCAAAGCTAAATCCAACTAGCCGTGTTAAACCTTCTGATTAAAGGTGCAGGAAATCCAACATAAAATGCTCCATAGGCATCAGTGAAGACCATCTCCTTTCACAATAACCAGTTGTGTGGTAGAAATCTGTATCATAAATTATTCAGAAAGATTTGAAATTTCTAGAAAGGGAAGACTGTCCTCAAGTTCCTGATTTACACATTGCAAACCTGCAAAGTCTGACAGATGAGCCAGCCAGAAACAAATCAATGACACAAAAAAAATAGTAAGAAATGGCTCTACAAGAGCAAAACAGACTGTTTGAATGACTACCTCATTAAATGCAGAGAAAATGCTCTATGTAAACTATGTAAAACTAATGGAAATAGAATGCAAATCACTACTAAACTGTGAATGGTACTCATGCCAGATTATACACAGATCAAGATAACGAATGTAAAGGACAAAGTCATCACAAAAGTAAACTGCGCAGCACTGCAACTCAATTAATCTGCTGAATACTTTCTTAATAAACCGATTAATTTTGTCTTAAAAAAGAAAAAAGATCATGCTCACAACCTTTTGTTTCAGAACCGACACATATTGTGACACAACACCACAAGAAACCATTGTGTTTTGCATGTAGGGACCAGGAAATGCAAGGCTTTTTGGCTTGAAAAATCAAAAGTAGTTGTCAATAAAAAAAATAAATAAAAATTTTTTCCACTAAATCAGCACTAAAGCCGAGATGTTGGCACTGTTTAAGGGCCACTACATTATGAACCTGCTTTCCAGTTAATCAATAATAAGACTGAAAGCCAAAAAATAGGTTTTACCAGCAGAGCTGACCTGTCAACTTAAAGTATCAGCTATAAACCCTCCAGTCCCCTGATAATTGACTAACTCAATGACAGATTGAACAAGGCTAACCCAGTGACTCAGAAACACAGACAAGGCGAGCCTCAAATTACACATCTGCCCAGAGAATGAGGGGTGGAGTGGAGCGGGGTAGAATTACATTTTAAATGGGTATGCCAGGATGCTCACTTGATAGCAAAATCCTCAGATCTTGTCCAAAAAGTAACGCGTGAGCTCGGCATGTCGCTCAGCAGAGAAAAAGAAAACACAAAGAACTCCTCTAAGATATAATGAGGGCCAGCTGTGACTCAAGAAATTAGAGTTTTAGTCAAAAATCAGTGGTGCTGTTTGTATCCAAACACATGAAGGAACCTAGAAACACATGAAAGCCAAGGACACAAGAAGATCCAGCTCATCTGACATGCCTTCAGATTTCAATCAGGCTTGAGCCGAGCACCAGAGCTGATGTCCACATATACCCACAGCATGGCCTGTAACAGGCTCCTGCAGCTTGTTTTCACGGGCAGATGCAGTGTTTTTACTGGAAAACCACTCTGACAAATCTATGAATTGTGCCACTTCAATCAAAAAAAAAAAAAAAACAACATCTCCATGCCAAGTCAGATTTTCACAGCTTGTATAACATCTTCATAGCTCAAAACGGTTTTCCCCTGATACACGGGAAGGATGCCGATTGCTGAACACTGCATTTTGTACGCTGCTGTATGAATTTGAAATTAGTCATGAAAATCTAAGTGAGACCGACAATAGCTGAAATCATTTCATATTAATTACATCTTTGTCGCTGATGGAAAGCGTTTTACTCTCATTTGAGAGAAAAACAGTCATTAATTCCAAGTATTTACACCAACGGGCAGAAAACAAGAACAACACAGAGGAAAAAAGAAAGAAAAACTCAGAGAGGGAGAAAGATAATGATGGAAAGAACCAGAAATAAGACGGTGAGAGCACAAACTGGAGCTCAGGGAGGGTATGAGTGGTGACAACAGCAGATCCGGTGGGATCAGAGGAAGCCCTCAAAGCCGACTCCCAGAGCTGGGATGAAGGCAGCTCAGTGTGGAAGCAGAGAAGATGAAACACCATTTGGGGCCGAGGCCCCCCCGCTGCCGTGCCTCTGTGTTTGGGGCCTGTGAGCTCCTCTGCCTCTGAAGTGCTAAACACCTCCTTCACACCCCCAGAACTGCACCCTGCACCTCCTGCCATTTGGTGATTCAATGCAGCACTGCATGGACGAGCAATTATCGTATAGTGTATTTACTGTCTACTGGGGCTGCAACAATAAAATTAATTCTCACTGATGACTCTAGCTTATTTTCACAATCAAAGGATTATTTGTTTGGTCAGTACAATACCAAGAAACAGTCCCCCCCCCCCAAAAAAAGGCACTACAATATCACATGAGATGAAGACAACTCTGCTTGGAAGCTGGAGTGAGAGAATGTTTGGTATTTTTGAATGAAAGGACTTCCATTTTCAAAAAGGATCTCTCTCATGTCCACCAACTCGTCATTTAATCAAATCATTTCAGCTCTTATCTTGTCAGATGAAAAAAGTCCAAAACCTTAATATTTTCATTTTACTGTGATGCTTGCTTGACAGACAACAAAATCGATTGTGACCAAAACTAATCCGTAATCATGAAAGCGACTGGTGTTGTGTCTTTCATAGGGCACAAACTGCAACAAATAAGGCGATGAAGCATAAAAATTAAAGCATAAAATCATGACAGCTGCAGATATGCTGCTTTTCCCCTTTAGGGTGACTGAATATTTTGGCATTTGGGGCTGTTGAACAGACATAAAAAAAAAATCTGAAGATGTGACCTTGAGCTCGGGGAATATGTGGATGGGAAATATCCATTTGTGTGGCATTTTATTAACTAAATGATTAACCAAATTTATCCAAAAAAAAAAAAAAAGATGATTGCTCAATATGTATTAGTATGTATAAGTATTAGTGGCAGCTTTAGTTGCAATCATTTGTGACACAGCTGATGTTGAGTGCATGTTTCAATCCATATGAAATCAGGCTGTCTGCATTTAATCACAAAACATCATCAGCTGTAGATGCCCCCTTTGTGGAGAAAAAGGATTTTCTGGATGAGCCCACATGCTGCAGCAAACTTGACTTATTCCTGTGGCCTAATGTGCAGGAAAATTATTTATCAACTACGTAAAAGACAGACTGAAAGGCATAACAGTCATTTGTAAATGCACAATGGCATGCGCTCATCTGTGTGGGAGCATTTAGCAGGATAGAGGACGTTCATTTTTAAGAAATTTGCATTAGTGAAGGACACAGTTTATCCAGCTTTTCATTGGCATTTTCAGGAGGAACAGGCAAACACACACACACAATCAATGTATTGACATCTTTCATAAAAAATTTAAGACAATAAATTACTACATGATTCTGATTATTTAAGCGCTTAGAAGAAAATAAAGAGGTAAAACGCCAGCCTTACAGACCCTCAAACCTCCGGCGTGTTCGTGTCCCAGATAAACGCGTCCCAACTTCAAAGAGCCTGTTGTTGCACTGCAACACTGCAACATAGGAGCTTACTGTTTCGTAACACTAACATTTCTGTAGACAAAGTTTCTTTCTGTGGCTATTAGATTATTTTGGCGTTTTAGAACTTATGTTTGCGCCAGAAGAGATATTTAAATCCGCTCCAACTCGATGTGACACAAGCAGAGGTTCTCTACTTTGCACACAAAACATATTCAGCGGTCATTTAAAAAGAATTTTTTTTTTTTTTTTTACCTGCATAGTGAAGACTCCCAGCTCCTGGGAGGACAGCTTTTTCATCTGCTCGGCCAAAACTTGCGCTTCTTCCAGGATGGAAAACTCCGTCTCGGCTCCGCAATATCCACCAGAAAGAGCCAAGCAGATTAAAACGAAGATCCGCGAAAAAGCCATGAAGCCCCCGTGCAAGCGAAGGTGTTTATCCCGGAAAGCAGCGCGCGCATTCGGTCTCAAAAGCAGAGGTTTCTCCCCTGACCGCCTCGCCATGATTTTTGTGGGGGTTTACAGGCTGGAGAAGCACGGAGTCTGAACTGGTGGTGGGGGAAAAAAAAAAAACTTCAAGGGAAACTACTTTTACAACTTTGCAGCGTAGAGTACGTGTGCCCTTTCTCCCCAGTACAAGTCTCCAGCATTCCCAGCAAGGCAAACCATCGCACCTCCTTGAAATCCCTCCAAAGAAGAAAGCAGATCCATGCGGTGAAGAGGAGACGTTTATTCTTTCTTCCTTTTATTGTTCTACGTTGTCGGTGCTCCCTCTTCGACCACTGGCTCCAACTCCTGGAAGTCTGGCAAAGTGTGTGTGCGCCGGAGAGTCACCACAATGGGGGTGAAAGTAGTAGGCGTGGAAACACCGAGGAGTCCTGCCGGCGCCTGGATCTGACGATCAATGGATCAGGCTTTCACGATGCCTTCAATAGCTGTTCGAAAAGAGACCACCGGGAATACCAGAGGTGTGGAATAACCCTTTTCGTAGACAAATAAGACGAGGAGAGGTTTTTTTTAATTTCTTATTGACCTAATGACTAACAAAATAGGTGTATATTTGTATATGACGTAATCACCTGATCCATAGAAATTATTGTAGAAAAACCTTTAATTCGAGGTCCCTCGAAAGCCCCACTGACGCTTCAAAGATATCTTACCAGATTCATTATTTTAACTCTGCATTTTATTTATCGACTTTAAATCCTAATTCATTATTTAATGGTTTAATTACCTCTTAAGCAAACTTTATCGAAATAGCCTAAAATCACAAATATAACTCAAAGGGCCCTACAGTACAGTATGAAATAGCTACCTTCTATCCAGCTGGAGCCCTAGTCTGGATACCGAAAACTGTGCGTGTACTTTTCTTTAGCCTAATATGCACTGTAAGAGGTGTTTACAATGCATTTTAAAATTGTATTATCTTGCTTTTAAAATAGCTCATATAAACCCAGCAGCTCCATGCATTGCTCACATGTGCTCTATTGTCAGAGGGTCTTATAATGATTTTGGAACAAGTGTACCGTGAATAATGCCATTGTAAACTGGTTTACAAATATAAATTTGGCAGACAAATTGCTGTTAAATATTCAGAAAATCCCACTGACCTTTATGTCTCTTGTTTATTTGTTTGTTTTTGTTTTGTTTTGTTTTGTACTACTGTCATCATATGGGATGCATAGTACCATAAACCTTACTATACCCTATAGCTTCAACAGGTGGCCAGAGACCTGACTCCAAATATGGTATGTGCTTTCCAATCTCTGCAAAGATCATTTCTCCTGTAAGTATAACTGTGGGAATATAAACTAAAGCATGTGTATAAACATGGTGCTGTAACCAGCAGAATCTCCACTCCTGTAAGAGTCCAGTTCCTGTTTTCTCTACAGCTTCACTTTGACTTGGGTTGAGTTGGATTGAGAAAGAGCAGAGGCTTGGTGTATTTGGGCAATTCACATTTTGATTGCTGACTGCAAAATAAAGAAGTGTGACAGATAGATCATTCGTTAAAGAATCTTGTGGTCAAGGCTGATGATTTGAGGCTTTGAAGTATAACAGCACTCCAACTCATTCAACAGCTGACCTCTAATCATTGGTCTCTCTCTCTCTCTCTCTGTCTGCCTGTCTCCCAGCTTCCTTGGATTGCAGAGTGTATTTGATTTGCAGCTGCACAACTGGCCTCTTCCCAGCCATCTCACGGCTTTTTGTAACTTTTCGGAGATTTTCTGGTTAACCAACATTGCACTCATGCACAAAATGTCTGCTACATGGCTTTTTGATGGGGGAAAAAAAAATCAACTTACTTGGACTACTTGGAGTAAGCTCACTTAGTGGGCTTATTTCAAAGGTCAGTTTTCACATTTTCTTTTGTAAATTTGAATTTAGGACTTTTAATAATGTAAAAATGGTCTGGCTGTACTCAGCATGATATTTCACTGAAGGATGCCTTTCTGTGCGGAGACTGCATGTTCTCCCTGTGCCTGTGTGGGTTCTCTATGTCTCCCTGTGTTAGCCCTGCGATAGACTTGTAACATGTCCAGGGTGTACCCTCCCTCTTACCCTATGAGAGCTGGGATAGGCTCCAGCCCCACTGCAAACCTAAATTGGATAAGCGGTCAAGAAAATGGATGCTTTTTACATCAGTTTAAGTGTAATGTCTCATATGGGGAGCTCTGGTAACATTGGCTTGGCAACCTCTTACTGAACGGGCCTGCTATAACACAATGAAGTCCAGGGATCACTTAAAAGTGATCGCTAGCACTTTAATATTAGCATTTGCTGTGTGACTGTCAGATATACAAACACACAAAAAAATAATTGTCAGTTCAATAACTCAGTGAATGAGTTTGTGGATGATGGGTGAGATGGTCGCTGGTGTTCGATGGGATTATTTAACGGGGGGATTGCCATAGCCCAGTGTGTAGATACAGTATGTCCTTCCACATTTTAGATTTCCTCCAGGAGTAATTAGGCACTTTCTGCCAAATCAGTCTGTAACTTTTAGAGATCGCCTGCAGAGACAGCAAGGATAGCATAAAAACATACCTTCTGTCCAGCTCTCTTGGTCATGTAATGAGGCCCTCGTGGCATTGTACCACTTTATGTGTCATTCACACAAGAATAAAAAATGTTCTCTTCAGTCTTCTTCCCACAGACTGAAATTTTCATTATTGTGAGTTATGACTTAATTAGAAATGGGCTACAAGAATAACCAATGACATCAGCTCTGTTACACAAGAGTACTCAGTTGTTTTTTTTTTTCGTATGTTGTTCAGCCTAGGCCCCTGAAACGTAACAGAGTTGGTGAGCTTTTAGTTCCTTTAGCATCAAGAGTCTGAGGATTATTTTCAATTTCAGTGTGTTTTTTTTTTCATGTTGCATCACTTTCCAGAGAGTTGCCATCTTTAGATGTATGCACATTTTAGGTTCTAGCCATTCACTCAGACATGTTTAGTCATGGTTTTGATCATAGTGTGAATAGACAAGTTGCCACTGTGATCGTTTCACACTGAAGCCAAAATAACTTCAGTGCTTTTCAGTGTCTGTCAAATGAAGAAATATTTTTAGTTTGTGGTATTTAGAGAAGGAAAATCAAATCCAGCAATCTCACATTCTTACACGAGTAGCATGACTGCAGTGAAAAAGCAATTTTACTGAAAATTGCAGACCAGAAGTGTAGGTGATGTAGAAAAAAAGAAAAACGTTGATATTGTGGCTACCAGCGATGCTTCCGTAGGATGACTTAATTCAAATGGACTGCTCTGCTTATCAGTTGTAAGTGTGATTGATTTAGTGGGTGAACACACAGCTTTTGCAGTCTGTAGTCTGTACCAGAAAGGTTCCTGACTCCAGAGTTGCTCGCCGTGCTCCTGAATGGGTCGTCTGTCTGTGTCTTTGGCTGCAGACTCCATCAGATGTTTGCAGGGCTGTCAGCTGCTTTTGGACACTTACAAACACAAGGAAGTTTGTTGAGAGGTTAGCTGCAGTGTGTGCATCGCATACATTATCGCTTCCCAACACAGTTTTCCAGGGACTGTGTTGTTTCACCTTCAGCTCTCAGTTCATCAGGCAAAAGTGTTTTATTTGCAAACTGCCTTAGAATCCAGCATTCATAAGGACACAAATAACAGTTTTTGTTGCTTTTTTTTATTTTTTTAGGGAATTTACTTCCTGAAGCAGTTGCAATATTTGCTCGAGAGAAAATATTTTAAGGTCCTTGTGCAAATATTGGAAAGAATGTCAAAATTAACATAATTTGAAGCAGAATTTAGCGGCTCAGAGTAAATTCGAAATGCCAGAACTTATTAAAACTATGTGGTCAGTTGTGCATCTTTTTTCTTACAGCCAACAACATGGCTGACCTCATCAAAGCTCTGGTGGTGGTGAGAGAAGTGTTTGAGGGCCTGAGTGTGTGTATGCATGTTCATGTACGTACATGTGTGCACTGCTATGACAGGTGCATTCACTGCAGTGATGCAGGAGTTAAGGTTCGGGATCAAAAAAAGTTGTGGAGCTGAAACTGAGGACACTGCATTCTCACATAGTAGTAAGTTGTCAGTCATAAGGTAGGGATTCACTAACACATGTCTGGGACCACAAATTGCAATATTAACAATAATGATGTTTTCAATGAGACTTGAAACTAGCAATGAATATCTTAAACGCAAGTGTTTACTGAGGTCACAGGTCAAGTGAGAAATGGACTTCTATACAATCGGACTTCTTTTTAAAACCAGAGAAGTTACTTTGTCCATTAGAAAGAATGCAGATCTGAGTCACTTTTGCATTGGCTTCACTTTTTAGACCTAAGCTGTGTCCAGCTTTTATCTATAGTCTATGGCAGTGACGCAGTCAGTCACTAGCTTCATTTTTGCAACTGATTGTGTTTAAAAGAATTGTGGGTAAGTGCAGCACAGCCATGGATGTATTTAAATTTTTTCAATTGTGGTATTGCAGAAAAAAAAATGTGGCAACCTAAAACCTGTAAAAAGGAAAACACATTCAGCTTTAAAAAAGTAAATTTTCCCATTATACATTCATGTGCAGTCCTCATGTGCCATGTTGAAAATATTCAAAATGGCCAGTTTTATTTCACACAAAGACACACAACTCTCCTGGTAAGTTATTGGTAATTCTGCCAATTTCACCCACCTTACCTATAATAAATAATCACATTATTATATCTGAGTGTGAATCAAACTCTCCCCGACACAGTTTCAATAAGGACTGAATATCACAAGCTCCACAAACACAGTGATTGCAGGGCTGTTGTACTGGATTGCATGAGCTTTACAGGTATGTAATGAAGTGACAATGCAATGTAAAAAGAAGAAGGCAAAGAGGGGCGATCCTTCAGAATCTGGTGGTATTTAACCTGAGTTTTTCAAGTCTATACCAGTTCCTTTCATCAACCACAAAAATCGAATTTTTCACTTAAAGCAAGAAAAGAAAAGTTAGTAATGATGGAACATTTGCTTAACAAATAAAGTTATTTTCATTTGATTCTGATCTCTGTGGTGTGAATCTGTTGTGTGTGCAATTCTTTTAGATCACTAAAGATCACTGTTTGAGTTTTCAGCAGGTAAAATGAATAAGGGGTTTGTAAATGTATATACTATACATAGTTTTCTGCTTTTAACACAAGAGAAATGTGGGAGTATTTATGAGCTATCGCAGAAAATTGCAACCACAACACCAGCTTGACATGCTCACATTGTTTTTTGTTTTTTTTTCTTTTAATTTATCTCATGGATCATTTTCATACTGCAGCTCAGCCAAAGAGCCAAGTCTGTCTGTGAAACTACTAATCCTGACTGGCTGTCTAACTGGCATATCTCTGCGGAGAGAGCAATGCCGGTTTACTCACAGACAAATATTTCCTTACACAAGAAAGCGGTTAGGGGTCTTCATTAACAGAGACAGAAGGATTTGTTTTATAGGATTACCTCATTTGCATTTTTTTAATTACAGCACAGACCCACAAAACCACCTGGTTTGGGATGATAAAGGGGAAAAGAAGAGAAACTGAGGCTGATTAGACCAGGATTCATGATTTGTGCATATATTAAATTACATTTGGGGTGAGAGCCAGTGAGGTCCTAATCACAACAGGAAGACTGTGGGGTTCCACATCTGGCTTCAAAGGCTTTGAATGAGATTTCTTTTGGCATATAAACAGGGGGAAACATGGCTATTACCTGTGGAAGAGTTGAACCAAACCCAGCTTTGAAGCCACATTTTGTGACGTTACGCAGCTCCTTATATACAAAATAGTGTTCTGTTAGGGTAGGTGCCTCTGTGCGTGGGAAGTAGATAAAGCTACAATTGGATTTTCTCATGCTGTGCAAATAAAGCCAAAGCCAGATGCAACAAACAGCATACACTGCAATAATGACTAAACACAGGGGTCGATAGTGACACACAGATGTTTACAGTGAAACTCTTTCTGAAAAATTTTTACATAACATTGGAGTCATGGTCCCCCAGTGGGGCACGACACGTGGAAATATAAACACGGAGCCATGCAAAATATTCGAGCAGTATTGAGGCTTCCATAGGGGTATAAAGGGAAAAATCTGCTCACGTAGAACGCAGCATAATAATAGTCAATTCTATAAGTCTAGGACATGCATATAAATGAAAAGGACTTGTTTGACAGATGACAAATGAAAGGGAAAAAGCGGAACTTTTAGAAAACACAGTGAGGAGATG
Source organism: Paratilapia polleni (assembly GCA_015106735.1). Classification (NCBI taxonomy): domain Eukaryota; kingdom Metazoa; phylum Chordata; class Actinopteri; order Cichliformes; family Cichlidae; genus Paratilapia; species Paratilapia polleni. The sequence goes on along the minus strand of VUQI01018503.1, from coordinate 63,056 downwards.
TAGTAGCTCAGTTTCTTTGCTGAAGATCAATATAAAGTTGATCACAGTGATCACCTTTATCCTACGATGAAACATTTCTATCCTGGTGAGAGTGGTCTCTTTCAGGGTGAGAGTGTACCCATCCACGGGACACAAGGGGTTGCTGGATGGTTTGATGAGTATAAGAAAAAAAGAAAAAAAGATCTAAATAAAATGCTGTTCACAGTCACCAGAAAACACCTGTGGGAGATGTTGGGCTGACGTGTCAGTTGGTCCAAAATCAAAGCCAAAGAGTCAGCAGGCAGGAAGATTACCCCGGACACTGGTCTCCTGTAATGAGTGTTGCCTGGCAAATCACAGATCACTCCAGAAAAACACAAACTGTGTTTTGTACTCTTTGTTTTTATACAAGTTAATTGCATAATTGTGTACTAATTATATATAATTTGCTTTACAGTTCCTGTTTTTTAAACATTTTTATTTGAAATGGGCCAAAGTATCTCTCTTCTGCTTCCAGTATTTATGTCTAGTTAAGCTAACCCGCTTCTGACTGTAGGTTAATTTACCATAAAGACTTGAAAGTGGTGTTAACCTTCTCATCTTATTCTCCATAGGAAAGCTAATATGTGAACCCCAAGACATTGAAACATTTTTGCCAGTGTTGCAGTTTTTGTTCATCAGCAGGTGGTGTTCAATTAAACTAACCAAATGACTAAAGCATAGACTACATTAGGCAGGTAATAAATTGAATAAAATGAAATTGATAGGTATGGTTCAGCACGTGGAACAGTGGGTGACAGCTCCACAAAGATCTCTTTGATGAAGAAAGTCTAATTTACTTTTTAACAGAAAACTGGCCGTAAAAATAATCAATCACTGCTGTAAAATCGGCAAAAAGCATGAAATATGTCAATTAACACTGACGTGACATCAACCTTATTTTATTAATTATGGTAAGGTGACTGATGGGAGGTATGAGGCTGCATGTCAGTGGTTATGTTACATTGCATGAGTGTCCTTACCACAGCGCTCTTCCCAGCTGGCCCTGGGTCAGCCTCAAACCACTTGAAGGAAATGTTTCGGGTACAGCTGCTCCTCATGCTCCTCGTCGTGTTAAGGAACATCATCATTCATTCGACATTCATGACAAGATGAAGGGAGCAAAATTTAAAAAGCACAGCAAAATTTGAGTACAAAGTTTCAGGATTGGCACTCATGTCCAGTAAGTTAGGTTCAGTTCATTGATGAAATACTGTGGCTCATACCTATACTCGTAATTTAAATTTAGAAACTGTCAATAATTAGTACAATAGGACCATTGTAAAACAATGTCACACTTGATATGGCCTTCTCAAGAACTCTAAGCACCAATTACATTTGATAACATGGAAGTGCAGAGGGGTGATCCTCTGCGACTAACCTGATTTTCTGTCTCGATGACCATGGCGCCTCAGTGATTACTCAATTGTAAAAACAGAAGTAATTTTAGACATAAATAACCTCTGAGTTTCAGCTGACAGGAACTCACTGGCAGCTTCAGAGCTTGAGCTTCAGTCTCTGGGCAGCCATCCATCTGCAGACAGGAAACGCTCCAGGGACAAACTAGCTAGACCCGGTTCTTTTTAATGCATGACAGACCCCTGCACTTCATGAGACCATGAAAGAGGACAGAGGCTGGAATAAAACAGAGAGAAATGGCTCAACTAAGCAGAAAGGATCACATTGTTCTGGGGTCACAGATAGACACTATGTTTCTATGACTTTGAAACCTTAGTGAGTTTTAACCATTGACCTTTATAACAGTAAATGATAGATTTTCTTCACATCGTTATGACAGATTGCAGTATCTATATTTTTGGATTAAAGTTTCAGGAGAGGAACATTACTTATGAAAAGACTACAGCAGCAGTTAAAACCAAAGAGCAAAAAATGAAGAGGAATTTGCACGGATGAAAAACTTTTAGATTATGGCACCTGTATAAGGTGACCATATTCCATATTAATATTGAGAATATAAACAATAACAAAAACATAATTGAAAGCAAATATAAACCATGCCTGTCACATTTTTAGGAACCCTTGTAAACTTCTGGCTCAGTACTTTACATCTTCATTTGTTAGTAGTTTCAAGCTCTTAATTGGCAGATGGATTCATATGAGATTTGGTTTGCACAATCTAGGGTCATGACTTAGTTGATGCCTAAATGTTGGTAATCTGTGATTAAAGTAGCCATTATTTATTGGGGCAAATCTTAATTTCTTGACATGCCAAATTTAAAAAAAAAAAAAAAAAAACCCAAACAAACAAAAAGAAAAACAAACACACACAAAAAAACTGTAGTCCTGTACCTTCTACAAGGCTGAAAAGGACATCCATTCAACACAACCACTGATGTGTGAGAAATATTTGCCACAATGCCACTTAAAGTCAGTACAAAAGTATGTAACTCAGTGTTTTTTAAACTATGCATAATCTAAATTGACACACACATGTTTTGGATACTAGATACCAGTTAGTGTTCAGATATGTCAAACAGTGAGTCAGCAGTGACATTCAGTGTCTTACTGAAATTTAGTACTGTATGCACAGCTATTTCTGTTTTAAAAAAATATGTATTTATTTATTTATTTTGATTTATTTATTTATTTTTTTTTACTTTTGTAAGCATTTTACGTTTAAAAATACAAAAATACCCCAGTTTCCCCCATGATGTCATGTGCAAAACTAATCCCTAATTTGTGAGGTGTGCAGAAAACCATGTGGTACTGTCAGAAAGTTGCCTTCTCTGGGGATACAAAGGGTTCAGATTCCCAGGTGGCCAACAGTCTGCTTGTACCTTGATTCTTGTATCTACATCTAATGGAATCCACTTCATCAGAGTTGGCCAGGGGTGGTCATGGGTAGCTTTGCGCAGGTATACGACACCTGAGTTCTATTTGTTGTTAAGTGTAGGCAACAAAAGCACTTAGGAATTTCACAAGTTGTTGCCACAGTTCTTAAAAACGTGACGATTCATGTTCTTGGGTACCATAAATGCTCTTGGTAAAGGAACTACTGGACAATAATTACAACATGTGGAATGGAGACAGTATATGTAGGTGCAACCAGTCCGTTGTGACTTTGTTGTGACGCATGTATACAAAACATGACAAGGAGTATTTAGGACAAAAAAAACCCCTCAAAGTTATCCAGACATATCAAAAACAGAATGCAGAACTTAAGGCGAGCAAGTTTCAGTTGTTAACTTACTATTAGCAATATATCATCAAATGCTCACTTTTACTGTTTGTGAATAATCAAAGCTGGCGTCTGTTGTGGTAATGCTCCCCATATTATGGGAAGCATTACCCCAGTATATGGGTAGCCTATACACACCATAATGTGCTTAGGCTATCATCGTTACTGTTCAGTCTACCAACACGTAAAACTGTGCATTCACGTGTGTTAGCATATTGTGAGTTTATGCTGAAAAACACCCATCAGACCATCAAGTAAGGTGAAAACACAGAGTATGTTGTTAAAATCCCACTGGTCAAGGGATGGAATGAAGTGCAAGTGAACCATGTGTTTCTGAAGCTGATGTGTTGGACGCAGGAAAATAAGGATTGAGTCATTTTAAGAAGGGCAAAATTATGATGGGTGGGCAACTGGATCAGTGCATGTCCAAAACCAGTGGTTCAAAGCTGTTTTGGTGGCACAAAGGGGACCCACGCAATACTAGGCAGGTGATGATTAATATAAAATTTCTGAAAAGTGCAGTAGGAGCATTTTGGATACTGTGGTAGATGTAGCAATAGTATCACAGCAGATCAAATAAATTGATATTAAAATGGGAAGTCTCTTAGTACTTTATCTTTAAAAGGATAAAGATGTAGCTTGTGCTTAAAAACCTATCTGACAGTTAATGAAAGAGCAGCAAGAGAACAAAACTTCATCTGACAAACATGAAAAAGGGAAACAGACAGACTGGGAGATGGATGTGATTACAAGTGGAATTTAGATCCACTGGCTATGAAATGATGGCACGTCAAATTATAGGGAACAAGCCCCAAACATCAATCCAGGGAAACATGAAGAAGCCAACTCCAGTACCATCAGATAAGACTAAACCAATAATTTCACACATGGAAACTGAAGCATTGGCTGCCAACCCTATCGGGTTTTAATTAGCTGCAGTGGCACCCATCGCTAAACACATCAATATGATCTCTGCTGAACATGGGGAGCAACAGTATCCATGAAAGAAAAGTGAGGGATGGACAGAAAAAGAAACGATTAGGGTGTAAGTCTGCACCCACTCCTCCTCGGCCTCCATCAATTTTTATGAATACATTTATTACATTTGTGTGTGTTTGAGCAGGGGGGCTGGGTGGGTGGGGTGCTGCTTTAAAGCAGGCACCATACGGTTACCATGGCAACATGAGTCTTTGAAGTTTTTTTTGCCCCCTTTTTACAGCTGGATATAACAACCAGATCTGCTCTGTTCTCCTCTCAGCTTCTAGCCCCCTCTCTCACCCCTCTCCCACCATCTCCCTCTCACTCCTATTGCAGCATCAAAAATTTTTCTCTTTGAAGACTTAAGCCGATTCCAAGTCAAACCCAATGCTATTTCTGGCTCTATTCAAGACTGAGGCTGGGGCTTTGTGCAGTGCAGTGTTTGACATCTGAGTGCACGAAAAACATGACTTGGTGTGCTTGTGTAAGAGAGAGGTGTGTGAATGTGTGCAGAACAACAAACACAAACAAATAGTTTAATTACAAAGCTGCCAGCTGTTCGGGACCGATAATGAGACATGTTGTTTCTCTGAATATACAACTCTGACTGTGCGTGGTGCATGCAAGTACAGACACGGACCTTTAAAAAAAGATATCAAAAGAAAAGGAGGGGAGAGAGCAGGGAATGAAAATAGGACGGCGGGAGCAGAGGGGGAGAAGAAGAGATGAAAAGGAGGACAGGAAGAGGAGAGGGACAGGAAGAGGAAGACAGGAGGAGGCAATAAAAACATGGCATGTTGTGTTATCATTTTTTCAATTCCGTGTCTTACATAGGTAACGACAAAATATTAATTAGAACTTTTACTTTCTGCTTACACCAAACTGTACACACAGATATCTGGATTCAATCCCGGATCTGTTTTATTCTGAAAGCAGTTTGGTGGGTTTCAAGGGTTGAGTGGCCTGGAAAAAAGTCCATATGGCTTTGATTTAACAGAATTTGTTCACTATTTTGAGAAATATGCTCATATGCAGAGTATTACATGAGTATTGTTCTCTAAATATGAATCCTGCTTGTTTAACTTAGCTAGGCCTATGGCAGAAGACTGACACCATCGGTTGATACCAACGCTAGCTTTATATGACTCTGTATCCTCAGTTTAAAACATTCAAAAATTAACAAAAATATCAATAAAATTTTAACAACTGACAGTAATGTAGTTAATGTCTTGAAATACCACTGTGTACCTCTGTTAGCCTTAGTGAATCACTCTAACACACCAGCATGACAGGAGGAAGAAGCAGTGCTGTCTTGATGCTGTATTCCAACCTCTTATCAATGGAGGTATTTGAAGGTATTGCTGGCAAAGAAATGTTGGAAATAAAAGCAAAATAAGTTAGTTTCTATTGCTGGAGACAAGTAAAGAATTCAGTTTAATGCTGAACTTGTTTCTTCTAGACTTATAAGTAAGTCGGCTATGTGGTGACAGCTTGTAAAGGTAGCTAACTACATAATATTACTTACAGTATTAATATGTTTGCTAAGCAAAGTGTTTCTAGATAAGTGGTTCAGAATGTTATTGTCATTTAGCTACCTGTTAAACTGAGGTAGTTTTATGTAGCAAACAAACCAGAAATACTGACTTTGTTTGGAGAATTGAAAAAGAATCATTAATACAGCTATAACTAACCCAAACTGCAACAAACACTTTTAAATGCAGTTCATATAGAGACCTATGGTTTTGGTGTAGTCATTTTCTTGCTTGACAAGAATTTTTTGAATGTCAGCCTTACATACTGCCTGTTTAAGAAGTTATGTCTTATAAAGCTGAAGTGTAAAAATGGCAACTTGTGGTTTTCTTGTGGCGGTCAGAGCAGTAACTGATATACATCAATAAAAAAAATAAATAGCCAATCAAAATCAGTGTGATGTCAGCAACTGTACATCGAATCCAACCAGTGCTGTTTAATCTAAAAGAAGGGTATAAGGACATCCTATTAAAAGAAAATATGGAAACAGTTGCTGTTTCCTCTGCTGTCTGCGTGTCATACAAACCGGTGGGCAGTTTTCAAAAAGCAGCAGTGATGCTACTGATACATATACACTGTATTTCCATTGCACAAGTGACACCATAAAAGAGCGTTTTGACATGATGCATTCAGTGTAAACATTTTTGAAGCAGAAAGTTATTCATTTTGTTGTGTAAAATGTATTCAGTGGAAACAGGCCTTCATATACATATGAAAAAAAAAATGAATATAACACATCCTATTCCTGAACTTTTTTCAATTTTAGTTCTTACATATGAGAGTGTATCAATCCACTATTTGACTCTCAACAAGAAAGTGTTTTTTTTTTCTTTTTTAATGTAAACTTTTCAAAAATTAAGTTTAACCTACATATTAGCTATATGTTTGATGTCCATCCCAGATTACAGAATTAAACTGGGACTCATAAATGTATATGATCCACAAAAGCGCTCAAAATAGATAACAGTTGCATGTCTGTGCAGTTAAAATGAAAATACCATCTGCTGCTGGTCAATTTAGGAAAGTATAATGCCTGGAAACAAAGGGGCATGGTTGTTTTGAGTAACAGGTGGGTACAGATTTGTTTTGTTCAGCATTTGGTTGTACTAAAAAGTGTACTTTTAGTACAGGAGTCAGTTGTTCAGTTTCTCTGACAAGTACAAGTTGTTTTAAGCCTGTTGTTTGCTAGCTGGGTTTAGCTTCCCCTATTTTATATCAGAGTGAATAATAGAGCCACCTTGCTACTGATAAGGTTAGTTGAGAACTCCCCAGGTCTATCCTCTCTTCCAAATATGATCATGTCCATCTTAAAAAAGAACAAACTGTTTAGCATTTTGGCCAAAATGCCAAACTGGAGGCTTTAAACTTCCATCATTTATATACAGTATATGCAATATACAGCCATTTATCCTTCCATTTTCTCCACCACTTCTATAAATAGGGTTGTAGGGGAGCCTATTCCCCTATTCAGTGCTAACAGGCTCCTACTGTGCAGACACGATTTCCCAAAAATGTCAAACTGTTTCTTTTAGAATAAAGTAAAATAGAGGACAGACATCCATTCACGCCTTTATCTCCAGGAAAAGGGAGACCTATCATAATCACACATCTGATCTCCACAGTGATTTGCACATTGGACTTGAAAGGGACCTTGAGCCTAATGTGCACAACGCACTCACCGCTTTTAATCCAAACCAGGGCTTTTCCACAAAAGCAGTTTTGTTGGGACTGCAGTATTGCGTTTGTCACTAATGCAAGGAAAGATAAAAGAAGGAGCGTTTCCCCGAACACAGAACCGTACAGTTTTTTCACTCCCACACATATACAAACTAAAACCTCCCTCAAACCACTTCTTCCATTAATTTGCAAATATCTTTTGCTGTCACAGAATTACACCAGTTTCAATTTCACCTGTATGTCTTAAAATTAAGACTAATGTTGCAGTCCAGGTAATCATAATGGTACCTACTCTCAGGTAATTCGGTTCATATTTACAAACTCTGATTGAAGTTTTACTACGCAGCTAGAAATCTGAGGATCAACTGAGGCTGCTTTCAATTTTAGAGTATTCCCTTTTATGGCACTTGCATTGCTCCACCATGATTACATGTCATTGAAGCATAAAATCTTCTGCAGAGACTGGGCTGAGCTCTATGCCATTAGTCGATTTTTTTCAAATAGAAGCATAAAAACCACTTATAATGTGGCTGGGTGGTCTGTCCCATGCTCAAATTATTTATTGTACAGTGTACCCTATAGCGGCTGGGATGGGTTTTCAAATGTTGTACATTGTATTATAAATCATTCCTTTCTTATTTTAATATTATGACTAACTGACATATAGTGTCATATAGTAGTAAAAAAAAAAAATCAGATTGCAACCCCCAAAGTCCACGCTGACATCTTCAAATTGCTTGTCTTGTCTGATCAAGAAGTCAAAACCCAAAAAGTAACTATGATACAAAATAGGAGAAAATCATCACCCTTGAAATGCTGGAAAGAGAGATTGTTTAATATTTTAACTTTAGTTAAGAAGCTAAAAATAATAACAGGGACATAATCACACTTAAAGCTGCACATGTTAAAAGCAGCTGCACAAAAGGAAACTAAATTTACGAAAAAAAAAAAAAGCACCAAAAAAAATTCTCTTCAAAGTTACAGTATTCTAACACCTGATTAGTACATTTGTTCATTCACGTGAATGAGAATATTCAGAGAACATAACCAGAACACATCCAGAACACAATGTTCTGTCCCCTCAATGTAACCAGAGCACAGTGTGTGTCCCTATAACATCAGTCACAGAGACACAAAGTCCCAGAACAAGGCAGAAAAAGTGTGATTTGGATGAAAAACACTGTCATTTCTTCCTATAGATACATAGATGAATCGTGTTTTTGGATCATCCCTTTTCCCCATTCATACATTGTGTTTCTGGTATTCTTTTCAAAGTTTTTATTACTTTTGTTAACAATAAAATACCAAAAGCCTGATAGATACTTCACATTTGATACAAGGTCAGGTATGCTGTCTGTCAATCAGTTATTTTAACAGAGCTGAAATACTTCCAGACTGGATACAATACCAGAGCTTATGTCAAATCTGCATCTCCCTGCATCTTTTTACAACTGTTAGAATCGGATGTGAATTTCATGCCCAGCAAAATGGTTGATATGTTGCATTTTTAATATTTTTTTTTCATATTAGAGTAATTTAAAGTAAGTTAAAAGCTCTCTTGCCAGTTCTCTCCACCCATGGACTGATTAGGTGCAATATTAAGTTAAATATGTAGCTTCTGATCTACAGATAATTAAAAAAAAAGTGTTTTGCTTCTCTTCAGAATATTGATAGTCTTGTATGTTGTTGAAGGTTGGGAAAGAAATTAATCATTTCAAAGTGACCCAGTATCTTCAGGATCCAAAGAGAAAAGATCCAGGGGCCAGACCGACCTCCCCCTGCTGCCTCAGGCCAGGAGGGGCCCCAGCATGGAGTGAGATCTTAAACTTCAGGGCTGAGTGGAACCAGACTCAGGGGTTTTGTTGGAAAAGAGTTGAAGTGGAGATGGGGGAGTGAATAAAGAGTGGCAGGCCTTGCCCTTGGAGCCCCACAACTGATGCACACAGATGGAAAGCATTAGACCTTCATTCCAGCACAAAGATGGATGGATTATTAGATCGAGAGCCTGAGTGGAGTTGGAGAGGAGGGAAGGAGAAAAGGAGAAAGGGGTGGGAGTGGAGGCCAAGAGACTGAGAGGAGAGGAGATGACAAGTGAGGGGAGCGAGAAGAAGGAAGGATGAAAAAGGAGTGCATTCACATGTAAATAGGTTTAACATCTTAAATACATGAACAGCACACGACAATAAAACACATATTAGCAGGAGGAGGACCATACAGAGACCTGCTCTTTGTATAAACAGTTTACTCAGAAATCATTGTGCTGATGCAAAGAACAACAGTTTAGACGTGCCTTCATCAAGTCAACATATATGATGGTGCATTTTCCAGGATATTTATTCAGTAATCAAGCCAACATCTGTCCTTCAGTTGATGGAGTGTTTTTCCACTGATACTGAATGTTCGAAGTACACAGTCACTTTTACACATAGGTGAACCCATTTGCCCCCCAAATGCCCTTAAAAGTGGACCAGTTTTATCCCAGTCTTTCTGACAGTGTCACCTACAGTATGGAATCTGTATCACCTTTTTCCATCTCTTTATTAAAGCTGTTTGATGACCACCCACGAAACATTCAATACTGAGCCTTGCTTTTATAAGACAGCACAAATGAAAAACATTTAAAAGATGGAACGTTTAAAAAAAAGGTCACTTTCCAAAATATCTCTTCTCCTAATTATAAATCCTTTGTTGACTGAACACTCTGCCTTTCATCACTGGGGACTTAGCTGTGCAGCAAGATCTTTTAAGTAGGCACAGTAAGTCCACATTGTTGAGACCATGCATCAGTGTTTGCTTTTTAAAAAAATCTTGCACGGAAATATGCATAAATCTGTCTTTGTATACATGCATATACCATTTATAAGTGAGCCACTTGCTAAAGGCTATGACCTTAATCCCAGAGCTATTTATACACTATGTCTCTGTACATAAACACAGGCATTCCCTTTAATATTAAATGCTGCATGAGTTCAGATACCTATCGCTTAACCTCTAACAGATGTTTTTCCACTGAATCTGAGTGTAGCATTTAATACACACGTAGTGTAATGATCCATTTGGTCTCTCTAGTCATTTAAATCTCATTAGGGTGTTCGGCAGCAAAAGTTGCTTTGCTCCTTTTTTTTTTGGTTTGACTAAACAATCACATGTAATCAAAACATTTCAAGATTAAGACAAAGAGATGATTATGATCTTTACTAGAATGAATAAGGGAAAATCCAGCATGAAATGTTGAGGTTTTTGCTCAATAATTACATGTGCAGTTAAAAGACTGACAAAGCGGGTCGCATGCTCACATGACTCCTGCCTGAATCATTACCTGGATTAGGAAGGAGAGACAAAGAATTGAGGGTTTGTTGGCAGGTTTGTGCGATTAAACCTACGTAGCATTACATTTGATAATGTTAAGTCTGTCATTCTTTTAGGTCTGTGCACAATCCAAAACATAAATACACATTTTGGATTAAGTTTCCTTCACAAGAGAGACAGAATGTGGGTCAAATGAAGGTGACAGGGAGGACCCAAGCTCAAGATGCAGAAGCAGACAACATTAAAAAAGATGAGCTTTTATTGGCAAAAGATCAGGAAATAAAAAGCAAAGTCTAAAGTAGTAAACTAAACAAAGCACAAGGAAAGAAATGAAAAACATAACAAAAACAGGAATCCAGCAACTGAGCATGAGGAACACAACACAGGGAGCATAAACAGGCATCCTCACAAAAGGATAGACAGGACTATATATACAGGGGACTGAATCGACAGTGAGACACAGTTTGGAGCAGGGCAAAGGTAAAGACAAACAACTACAGGAGAAAAGTATGATGGCTTGGCAGACAATCAGAAAGAAGGGAAAAAGCCCGAAGTGAAACTAAAGCAAGGCACATGAGAAAAACATCAAAGTAAAGCAGGAAGTGACCAAGAGAAAAATAACACTGAGAAATAACACTGAGACATCAAGACTGATACTAAACAGGATAGGGGAACACATGAGTACAAAGGCACTAACACACAGACAAGACAGAGGGAGGTAAGATAGGCCAAAATGAAGACACTAGAAACATTGAAAGGAATAATAAAATTCAAACAGGAACCAAAACTCAACAAGAACTCAATGAACATGCATGACATTTTAAAGCTGAAAACAGTATCAGGAGACTGGCTGATTTATCACTTAGGCTTGAGTGCACATCACAATTTAGAGTCACCCACGCTGGATTAATTACTGACTTAACTGACTATCATATTTATAATAAATATAACCTCTAAACCTTCATTTTGACAGTAATTTCTCACAGAGCTAACTGTTCTTCTTTCGTTAACACTAACGAGCTTTATTACCTATCATACCAAGTCATGACGTCGCCCTGGATTCTGTACAAATCCTAAAAATTTGGTTTGCAGTTTTTGATGGCTGAATGAACTCAGATTGACCACACAGTCTGTGAAACACTGGCTTAACAAGTGATTTAACTACAAATGCTAGAAAAGGCTGATCTCAGTTCTTACAGGGTAACTTGTTGCATAAATAACACTTTTTGACTGATTGTAAAACTTTGGATGATCAGCAGTGGAAAAATCAGCGACATATTCACAACAATGTCAAGTCTCCAGTGTTGAAAGCTGTTTAAACTTCGGAGATCTCAAATCGTAAAGTAAAACTACTTAACTGGCAAAAGCATCCTTGAACCTGGCATTGCCCATTTTTGGGAGGGGTCAGATCTGTGAAACAGGAGAAGGAATATAGATCCATCTTTCACTCTATAGTTCTCCTGTCTTTCCGACTCTGGCCATATGAGTATCTGTCTCACCATGAGGACTGTCAATGTGTAAAATGGCTGAATACATTCAACCTGAACAGTGAGTGCTTCAGATAATGTTACTAACAGGAAGGTAGATATGACTTCATGGCTGTATGATAGCAGTGCTGGTTTGTTGGTCAATCCAGCACAGAAAACATTAAACAAAAAATGTGTCCCTGTTTTAATTTTTTTAATTTTTAATTTTTGCATGAACCAGGCAAATGACTATGCCTGCATCTATCCTAGCTCTGTCGAGGCCTCTGGGGAAATTAAACCAGGCACTGATAGTTCACCTGACTGCGTTCAAAGGCTTCACTTTACTTCCCCTCTCCAAGGTCAGTATGAAGCTGCACAGACAGCAGAGGTCAAACGCCTGTCAGACCCTCAACAAAAACAGCTCATGTTCCCCAACAATCAGGGGCTTGTTAGAGACTTCCAGCACTGCCATGACAGAGTAAGAGAACGGTGAAACTGTATCCCTCTCATTTCACCCTCCCTCACTGCGGCCTTTGCAACCCATCCTCTCAGTCATTGTGTTGTCAAAGCTGAAGTCTTCATTTATTAGAACCAGGAATCTTGCTGGCTTTTAGTTTCTTGCATGAAAAACTCTCCCACATCATGTAGTGGTGCAATGATGAAGCAGTTCGAGTTCGTGCATTATATTGACTTATTATGTACAATTAACAGAAATTAGTTCTCTCTGTTCTCGATTAAATTGCCCAGCAGCTATCTGTATCATGCATGTCTATAGGCTTTGTGATATAACCATATGAGAGCTCTAACACACCATTATATTGACTTTAATATTTGCACCTGAACAGTTTACACCTATCCCTTCACCCTCCTCTTGATCCTCCCAGTGGGATTAGATGAAGCCAAATTCCATAACTGGAAAAAATCAGGTCCTCTGACTCACTGTTTATATGTTGTCTCCATAGGAATCTCATGGTAAAGCAGATACACCTTTCACCCCGATGACCTCTCTGCTGCATGCTGTTAAGTCAAACATCACCCTAATAGCCATCCACTACACTTAACCTCTATCCTTCGCTCCCCCCCCCCCCCCCTTTTTTTTCTTTTTCTCTTTTTTTTTTTTT